>JAOWBC010000383.1:4350128-4367300 GCA_028566105.1 Hypoplectrus providencianus | reverse complement strand
GCATCATTTCTGAGGAAGTCACATCCTCCACACGATCCAAAGACTTCTACACACACACACACACACACACACACACAAATCTAACACTGCAGTTAAGTTAGTCACATTTCAGTTAATTGTGCCCACAATAATAATTCAATTATCAAAACTGTATTTACTGGAAAGTCTATACAGATCAACACATCTGCACTGGAATGCTGTCCGAGTTCCTTTTTCCTCAGCTTTTTTGTTCGTTCACGAAAGTGATGTAGTCATGCTATTTTATTATTTCTTTTTTTTTTTTTTTCTTTTTTTTTTTTTTTAATTTAAAGGTTTTTTAAGCATTTTTTTTTGTTGTCAATTGAGACATTGTGGTTCTATTCTTGTAGTATATATGTCTTGCATGGCTTGGGAAGCAGCTTTGAGCTTCATTTTTGTTATCATTCCCTATTGTATTTCTACAATAGTTTTACTCTGTATGATGTAGGATCAATAGTGGCATCTGGCCTATCAGGAGCATGAAGCTGCAACAGACAGCGACTCAGGGCTGGAGCTTCAACTCTCTCAGTAATGTAAGCTGTCCTTTTGAACAGGCAATGAAGGCAATTTTAATTAGGATATACAGTCACATACATTCCCCATTCAATCCATTACACAGTCCATATGAGTAGATCTGTAGCTATGTCTAGAGGCAGCCTATTTATTCTCATTGTAAGCATTGTTATGCCTTAAATACAGCAATTTCCACAAAATACAATAATTATAAGCCTCTGGTATGATAGCCTTACATCTCCCATCAGGTAGCACTGAACAGGCAGCAGCAGACAGTTATCCTGCTCTAAAGACCAAGCCCTTTGTCCAAACACTGCTATACCCTGTGCAAGAAGACTTTTTATGTGCAGTGGATTGCTGTAGAAGTCAAACCTTAGATGTGTTACTTCTTTGATGAAGATGAGAGAAAACCAATTCAGCCAGGGAGGAGGCAATTCTCTCTCAATGCCGCTTTCACAGTGATTCTCCGGCAGCAGTTTGAAAGCCTGCCCAACAACACGGTTGGCAGAGGTGTGGAGGCGCAGAGCAATGGAGAGAAAGTAAATGAAACGCCGAACAATTCAATACAAGGACTGAGTTGTTCTTGGTTTGTGTGACTCATTTCTCAGGCAGATTGGCCCAAACGTTGGCTGAAAATGCATAAAACAATGAGTAAACATAGAGAATATGCTTTTTTTTTTTCAATCACATAAAAAGCGCCCATAGGTACTGTGTTAGATATCCGTCATTGTAGTGTTTCCCAGCTACACACACTCCCCAAAGACAGACCTATTCACCAAACAAGCAAAGGCAAAAGCCACATGTCTCATTACTGTATTTCCTTTCACAACAGAGATGTTCAGGAAAAAGCATTCTGTCTCCTTGGCTAGGTTATGGACTTTTGTTGGACTCAGGATAATGTGACAGCCAAGCTTTGAGTTATTGCAGGAAGTAATCCTTTCAACTGAGTTGTGAGCACATTTTTATCTGGGTAATTGCCATAAGTGTGATATGGGCACATACTCAGTGAGGACAGAGCTGTTTAGAGGATATTGGGCATTGTGTCGCTCAGCTGGGATTGTGCGAAGCTTGTGCCACAACATCAAGTCACTGATACTTACCTGCTCTATTGACTGTTAAACAACACACCACAATAACAGTGGACCTTGGAATGGGGAGCTGCTCCTGGTCTGCCATTCGGTAATAAACAGTATCTGGCTCATTTCACACCCTGGAGATTGTTCTCTTGGCTCCTATACTTGCTAGAAACAGAAGACAACATTTAGGCACAAAAACCAACACATATGCAGGGTTTTTATGACTTGAAAACAAGGACTGCAACTGAATTTACAATTACGTGAAGCAGAGAAAAGCAGACATATCAAAATCTGAGAAGCAACAAATAAATGGAATTTTGCTCCTGAAATTATGAATCAATCCCAGATTTGTTTCTTAAGACTTGTTCAACACTCATTTGATTTGTCTCTATGGCAATTTGGTGAATGTAAGTCCATTATTCATTTGTCAGTTTAAGTCTATTTTGGTCTCCACCACTTTCTGGAGGAAGGTTTTTGCTCTTTAGCAGCAAAATGCCTCATAATGCGCACCAGCCAGCTGCTAAAAGTTTCTGTCTTTTGGTGTGAGGTAGGTAAGAGTTTAGCCTCTGCTGGAATGAGGCTAAGTCATCAGCTAATGCTAGAGTTAGCTAGCTAGATTGGTTATTATAAGGGGCAATTGACTTGGTTTGTTCAATGGTACAAAATGCAGTGACTACCTTTGTGCTGATGCTTGCCGTATGAATAGTGTGTCCTTCAGACTATATAAATAAACCGCGGCCTGAGCCCATTGCAGTCACCTTGGCGATCTCTTAGATTGTGAACCACAGCACAGCCAGTAGCATAGATACATATACACAATGCAAACTCTGCACAGTTTGGATTTGAAAGCACAATAGTTCATCTTGAAAAACAATGCAGGTCTGTATACAATTGTTTGGTTTTGGGACCTCACAACACTGACATGCACACACACACACACACACACACACACACTCACAGAAAACCATTATTATGTATGGATGACTCAAAGTTTATCCTCCCTCTCTCTTTCTGCCTTATAAATTTCAATAACTTCTTCTTCGGTGTCTGTAGCTGGAATTTCGCACCTCTACAAGGGGCTGCAGAGAGCGTTTTCTCACGAACATGATGGATGTGTGGAAGAATAACTCAGGCAAATGAAAAAGTAAACAGCCGCGGGTAGTGAGAGTATTAGAGGAGATTATACAGGTGGCGAGCTGCGGGGCTGCCCCATTAGCATCCATATCGTCCTGGCTTTGGAGCAGAGGTGGCGTGCTGCTCCTAAGCCCTGCTTCTGGGGCCCCTCACTCCACTCCAGGTGTGTGGGTTCGCTAAGCTCGCCTTCATCCACCGAGGGGTGATAGAGGCTTAGCTCCCCACTTTTAATGCTGGAAACTGGGGGTTCTTGTGTGTGACAGCTAGATGGTAAAATTCAAGATATGTGTTTATCTCACAAACCATCGTGTGTCCCTGATGGAAAATACACATTCACTGTTGGGGCTTATAAAGTATTTGGCTGAAGTTTAGGGCAACTGAACTTCCAGTAGCCTCTCCTCAGCTCAGTGCTTGATTTATTCTAAAAGATTGTGAATCACAAATTTCACATTCTTCAAATTTGCTGAAAACTTACATTGTTTCATGGGCTGATTGAAAGACCATTAGCCTAAAAACACCAACAACAAGAGATGCAGAACATCTCTTTCAAAGCCTCTTTTCTCTTGTTGCGTGTCTTTTTATTGTAGTTTTGAATTCTTAACGCTCATTTTGTTTATTCTGTTTTTTTATTTTGTTCCAATTTGGGATATTTTCTTTTTGTTTTGCTGTAGCAATTGTGTTGTCTTTATATTTCTGTTATATTTGTTTCATTTTGAGTTATTTTGTGGTTGCTTTCAAACAAGACATCTTAAAAGTCACTGCAAACAAAAGCTGTGGTCAAAGAGTCACGGTACCCCTGGACCTGTGCCCATTAGGCCCATCCAGTAATCCTCCCATGATTGGCATAGCCGAGAGCAGCATGACATATTGACTTGTTTATGTCGAAACAATGCGACTCTAATCATTTAGTATGAGTCACTTTTGATAACATCCTCATTCCTTTTGTAACGCCCCTATTTTACAAATACAATCACACAAAGGAGGATGGAAAGGAAGGCGTTCGATTTCCAAGATTTCTGTGTTTGAGATTGATTGCCAATTAGACAGGCAGACAGCACTCTCCTGGTTCAGGTTTAGGGACAGGTATTGATGCCCCAGGCCCTCTTGCTGTGCCTTTGTCTGGGATTTTTTTGATGGGTGCATTTGTGTTGCCATGGGGGCATAGAAATGAACTGTTCTCCTATTTGCACTCCTCTGTTCTCTTAGAGGGTGCTGCTTTTTGAATGCTAAACAGTGATGCTATATCTTCAAACAGCGACATTGAATTGATCCCCCAGAGCAACAGAGGACTTTTCCATCAAATCTGGGATCAATTTACCTCCGTGCTCCACCCTGCCTTCCACCATCTGAGAGTGAAAACGCAGGCCTAATGTTAGATCAGGATCCAGACTCTTGGGGTGTTTACTTTTGTCCGGTTCTTTAAAGGCCAGGGACTATCTATTCAGAATATATAAAGACACGATTATTCAACTGAATCAATCACGAGGGTAGAACTTTGCAAAGGAGAAAATACAGAACAGGCCAGTCCCTGGTTGTCATGTTGAACAGATTATTAGACATTTGTAATAAAGTGTTTTTATAATGATATTCCAAGTTTAATTCACCATTGTTGCTCTAATGCAGCTAAAGGCTGGACTTACATTATTTTTTATTTTACATCTGTGGGCAATTTGCACTAAACAATTTGCTTCATCACATCCTTAAGTGCTCCACAGCTGGAGTTGGTTTAAACAATTTTGGGAAAAGGTGCTGTAGCTACTGAATGCCAGTCAGAATTTAGTGACTGGACAAGTTGAGGGTTGAATAGTTGAATAGAAAGTGTCTCTTGACTTTGGAGCCTAGCTCTTCTCTCAGAGGTTGATGAACTGTGTTTTCCAAAGGTCCATCACAGGAGTGGGCCTCAAGTGGGTTTTTCAGGCGTCACGGTGTCAAATAGTTTGGATGTAGCACACCAAACTTCTGGAGAGGGGTGCGTTTAGCATTTTGCACATGTTAATTGTTGCACAGTGGAGTGGAGGGTTGTAGAGACATTGCTGGTGATTGCTTTGCAATCTGCAAGATTTTTGCTTCATGCTAACCCATTGTTTTCTGCACTGGTTATATGGATGGGTGGACGAATGAAGTGGTCGAAAGAAATCACTTCATGAATCAGCTCCCAAAATGCTTGAGGATTTAAAAGAATGCTGCAGTGCTTGTTTGCATTGTGTAGACTTCATTGTTTTCTCCTTCTACAACATGCATGATGATAATTGCACTCTTTTGTACATTCAGCACTTAACTGAGTGCTGTTCTTACAAGTACCCGTACTTCACCTTTAAGGTAATTGGGAAAGGATGATTATCATATGTATGGAGCACGACTTGTACAAAAACCTGCAATTACCATATGTTTAGGCTAGAATCGTGGCACGTAGATTACGCAACTTCACAACAGTTAGATAAGAAATTCAACTCAACCTAAGTGACATAAATGTGTTTTTATTTAAATATTAATGCATTTTATGGTTTGTAAAGTGATGACTGAGATATTTTTTAGGTAGCTCCTTATATATTTACAATAAGTCAAACCAAATATACAATAGAATTACCAAGCAGAACCCACAGTGGACACCAGTGAGCATCAAACACTGGATCCTTTTGCTGCTAGGCAAAAAAGGAAATGTTATTGTATTTTGCTAAATTGTGTTGTATTATATTGTATCCTCATGTATGGAGATATATAGATCAGATCATGATGCATCATATTAAACTGCATCTTGATATATCATATGTATATATGTTTCACTTGTATTATAATGTATACCGGTAATTTATTGTACTACTGGACAAGGTTAGGTAGGTGCTATAGAACATGATGTAAAACATTACATTGTTATGTGTCTATGGAAGTGAATTAAGAGGTTAGCTTTGAGTCACAGCATTGATTTTGTCTTGGGTCAAAGTGTGTTTGTTGGACCCATCCACAATCCCTCTTGTCAGGCCTTAACATAACATTAACATTAACATTAACTTAACATTCTCTTTCACTTCCTTTCATCCCTTGAAAAATTACTACAGCCACTAAGGGTTACAGCCAACAATTAATGTTAATTTGGATCGTATAAAAACAGCACCCCTGGCCCTAAATTACATGAGTTACCTCAAAATTATTGCTCATTACCTTCATGGGCATAACTATGAGCAGTTAATTTAAAAAGCCTTATTCTAAATGTATTATATTCAAATAAATAGCCATTAAACATTGTATTTTAAATCATATCAAATTGTATCATATCTTCTCTTTTTGTTTTGTGTCATATCATATCACAATAAGTGGAAAGCTTCACTGTGAGGAAGACGGGGACATTGTTAAATCCTTCCCCCTTCTTGTTAGGGGGGAACCAAGGTTTGTTGGGGTGGGTGAGGAAGGGATCCTCCTGCTTTTCCTTCACAAATGTTTCTATTCTTTCTAGTTGCTTGGTTTTCTTATGAGAAAACATTGTGATGGCCTGTATAGCAGCTCACAATAAACTCCTTTATCATTCCAGTGCTCGTCTTTGCATCAGTGCAGCTTTGAATGTATGTCTCTCCTCACCCTCCTTTGTGACTTTTGGAGGATGCTATTCACGGAGACTTTGCATCTTGTAGTACAGAGACTGGAATCTGATAGTTCTTTGAAGTTCAGACTCCGGGACAATAAAAGAAATATTTTAAGACTCATTTGACAGCAAAAGTAATTACGCTTTTTCCTTTTTGATTTGTGTGTATCTCAAGCCATTTCTTTGTTTTTTCCTCACTGTTGTTTGGAAGATGACGATGCCTTGGTGGATATGCAGCTCAAATAAATCATACTCTCTCAGTGTAAACAAAGGCGCTAGATAGGCACAGTCATGAGACAGAAAACAAAGTGGATGAAAGAAAACTTTACCCTGTTTTTATGTTTGAAATTCCTGAGAGCGCTTCATGGCACACTTCCCAGACTTTGACTGTTTATTCAGTTCAACAGGTAAAAGACAAGACAAGATAAATGTTCAGTGATTTCTGTGGGGAAATCAGGTTATAAATACAGGCAACAGATGTATTATATCTCATTACGGATCAGATTCTAAATGTGTCCTGTCTTTATTAAAGATGAACAAGGGGATCTAAGCAAAGACTTTTGAAAGGCAGAGTAAACTTTACAATGCAGCAATGGATTTAAGAACTTCTCTTACTTTGATCCCAAGGAGGCTGGAAATTAAGCTTTAGCTTACCACCAACACTGCCACAACAAGTGATAGCAGTAGTTTGACATAGTGGGTTAGGATTTCATACATAATCATTGTCATACTGAGAGACTCAAATAGGGACAAAAAGGTCATCATGCTATTTCCCGTGCTCTCTTCAAATAAACAAATGTTTTCTTCAAGAGTTTCATGGAGTTTTGTTTAACGCTGTAATGTTGTTGGGGATGGCCCTGATTATGACCAGGACTTTCTAAAGTTGGCAATCTTGGGTTTTGGCACACAATCTTTGGTATCTTTATTAAAAATAAAGTGTCAAGAACTGTAGCTCCTCGCATGGCAACTTGGAGCTTGAAGCTTGAATACATGCCGCATTTAACAGAAATAAACATATATACAGCAACACACAAAAGATTTTAGAAAAGGTCTTTGGTTCTATACTTAATTTACTGTGTATGACTCCTGTATTGGGATAGAACTATACAACTCACTGATTAAATGGTGCAACATTAAGGGTGTGGCTCTATCATAGACAGTTTGGCCCTATCGGCAACCAGGGTTCATTAAGCCCGCCTTATCTTACCAACAGCTAACCTTTTTGCCAATTTTAGGATTAGCCGTGCTTTGAAAGGAGTCAGGCACTGCCAAATACCAAGAACAAACGTCACAGAAACTACATCAATATGTATTACAGTCTTTCCTTTGGACAGAGCCAGGGCAGCAACTTTCAGTTCTTATTCCTAATTTCAAGTTCCATTTGCAGTCCTTATGCTAAGCAAATATAACTGCTGGCCGCAGCTTTACAGTTAACACGCACACATGAGAGTGGTATCATCCTTCTCATCTATCAACAAAAAAAAGTGATCAAGTATATTTTCCAAAATGTCAAAATACTTTTTTAATTTTGTCTTTCTTCAAAAAAAAAGTTGCCTCCCAAACCTTCAATACAAAACCATTTCTCGCCTTTAAAGTATATTGCATGCATAGACGTGATTCAAATGTTTATTATTTTCCTTCCCTAGAGTCATCCATATTGGAATGGGGTGATAACTTGGTTTCCAAATGCTCTAAAGTTGATGTCCTCATCTTGTTTTCTCCCGCCTTCCACGGGAAGAGTTGATTAAAAAGCTATAAAGCTACAGAGGGGGAGAGACGGACAGAGAGAAATTATTTAAGACGACAAAGAAAGACAGAGAGAGATGTATGATTGCACTGGGATCATCTCTCGTGGCTAGACATCCTCTAGAGTATTGCTTTTGATAGCTGACTTCATTGAGAGTGAGTTTACTAGCAGAGACACTCTTGGCTGATAATGAGTAATGCAGTCAATATTCTTCTGACAGATAAGACCCGTTCGGATTGGACACACAGCAGCGCAGCGCCACTGCAGCCGCTTGCTTGAAATGAAGGACCTGGCCCAGGGGATCGGTTGGTCATCTGTTGCATGGCTCCCAGAGTTTGTTTCCAAAGCTAATAAATCAGGACAGATTGAAGCTCCAGCCTGCAGGGGAAATGCCATTTAATTTACAGTTAATGAAAACAAAGTGATTCTCCCCTCTTCAATGTTCTCTCCTTCACTCCAGCAGCTATAGTGGCTGTATTTATACAGAAAACAAGTAATTGATTTTCAGCCCACAAAAAGGCAATTCAGACTGCTTTGGATGGAGTGGGAAATGCAGGTGTACTGTATCTTTAAACTACAATTGTGGTGCAGATTTAATGGGCTAAGTAAAATGTTCTCCTTGTTAAGAGCAAAGCAAGCCTGAAGGAATAATCCACAAATAAAAGAAATGTATCCATGCTCTGGTTTTTTACTTTATGTTCTCCTGGACTCAAATATCAGCAGGACATCATTGTGTACAAAAAGCCAACATCAGCAGAAAGGTAAAGTGAGAAACTGAGGAATCATCGGTTGTGACCTACTTGGTTGCTTCAGTTTGTTTTAAGTCTATTTCAAGATCAATCCAACAAGTCTATTTGTCCGTCCTGCCCTTTGAGCTGTGCAATCATTCTGCATCCTGCATTAAATCCATCTCACTGTGTAAGTTTGTACATGGGCACACAGTCTGTGTAGCAGTTCTACGGAAATGACTGTCCATAACAGGGCCACACTTCTCCAGAGCAGAAGATCCAACAAACAGGTGCAACACTATCACAGAATCACGCCGACTCCCTTGTGAACACTCTGCAAACAGAACGGTATGGTTTCATCTCTACACTGCTGCCAGGGTTTTCCTTCAGATTGAGCCTGTTGTAGCCTTACAAAAAACACTGGTTATAAATTCCAGTGGGCTGAAAGCAAGACCTTCTTACATTTATTAATCAGTTTTTACAGGGCCAACACACAAAGAAGATTTGTCCTTCCACTGCCAGGAGGTTTATCAGTCGTAGCTACCAAGTAGACTAAGCTAACATTAGCCTCACTGTTGCAACATCATCAGACAAGTTATGAAGTTATGTAAAGTCACTGATACCCATTTTCGACCAAAGCTAACTTTGTACGTCTGTATAAACGTCATTATTCAGGTAAAATATGGATTACAACAACTAGTAAATACTTCCTCATTATGCAGCATCTTGTGGAAGAAATACTCTGAAGACTGTGTGGAAAAGGAGAATATCCACAGTTTTAGTTAAGTTACAGGAAGTCAATAGAACTCTGCACTGATGCTGATGCAGCAAACTGGGGCCAGCCTTTATCAGCTAGATACACAGTGTTCTCTTCTCTTACTCACGCTCTGTGCACACATTAAATTACCATGACGAATTCCCATCACCTTGATCTCTGTATAGCCAAGACCCTAATGTGCACAGCAGGCATCCTAACCACCAGGAATCCTGACTTTTATCTTTTAATATTTGGAGTGCTCAGACCTGCGTGGAGTGAGCTCTCCATTCCAAAGCACATTTTTAATACATCAGAAGAATCAGATGCTCGCCTCCTAAGGGTGGTGTTTTTTTCCATATCTACCTGCACTAAATAAAAAAAAAAAAGTTTAAGTCTTGTTTCCTCCTTAGTGATTTGAGAAACCATATGGTCCAATTCTCCAGATAAAATCAAAGAGTTCTGCTTTTAGAGCAGGCAGATGAACAAATGCACTCAGACAGAGAGATTTGGGACTCCTCTGCCTTCGTGTGAAATATTACAGACCTGATTGGAAGTGACACAGCATAGTAAGAGAGAGCAGCCTTTGCACCATCACGCTCATACTGACACACGCACGCACACACACAAAGACCACACGGGTAGTTGGAAGGTACGGCTAATTTTCTCACATTTTCATCAGTATATCGTTATGCTTATTAGAGCTGCAGAATCACACCATCCATTATTCTGCAGCCTGCTGGCATGGTGACAGGGCAGGGTAATAAGTGCTGACGTTCAGCTAATGTTTCAGACAAACAAAAGCACACTAAGATGTTTCCATAGATGCTCTCACAGAGCTCAGCGCTGAATGAAAAAGACCTTTTTCGAGGAACAGTCTAGAAATACAGGGGAGGATTGCTGGATATTTACTTGTGTCGTTAAACCTTTCTTTGTTAAAATAAATATTCTAATGCCTCTTTTGTGGTTTAATACTATAAAATAAGTGGATGTAGCCAGCAGTACATTGTAAAGCCTTCATCTTAAGCTTGATATTTTAGTCATAGCCATCTTGGTCTTTTTTCACTCAGAAGTGGCCATATTTTTTGCAATAGGGTTAAGTTAACAGCTTGCACAAGCAAAGCTGGGAACTCCTTTAAGCCATGTTTCACAATTGAAAGGCAAACTGGGTTGTTTAACAGAAAATTCACATGCAAATTTTCCACATGGCAGCGATGGACACTGGGCCCAGTGCAAATGATCCCCACTGCCGTGTTCTGCATGATAATGCTAATGTAGCTGTTATGCAATTGCTAAAGTGAAATGTTGGTCATGAAATTGGACTGGTTAAAACAATTATCATAAGCCTCAAATTTGGGCTGTTGTTAAAATATCAAGTGTTGAACTTATAATCAATTCAGCCATAATCACAGTCCGATATACCTGGATGTGTGGCATCTGTTGGAATGAAGGGTATGATTGGTCCAACACATTTCTATCATCATGATGTATTTGTATAAATGTTTACTAAGATTATAAATTAGAGAAATTAGGTAATTCTCATCTAGACTTTCAAACAATTAAACTAATTATTACTCTATTTTTATCTTCGCTATCGGTTCAGTCGCCCCCTGTTGGCCATTAGAAGTAGTGAAGGTTTTAGGTGATTCAGCTTCACTCTCAGGGCCAGAAGGTTGCCACTTAGCTGCGGTGTCAAATCCTACGAATTATAAAACAAAGTTCCTTCATCTCAAAGGTCAATTTTACACATATTAATAAGTAATGATTTTAGATTAAATGAGAACATCCTAATTAAAAAGGACTTAATTGCATGCCCAGAAATTAGGCATAGGAGCAATATATATGCCTTTTTAATGGGATCATCAGACTTTGCAAGTTGCTTATTAGCTGTATATGTTGAAATACTATTAATGTTCTAACCTCCGAGGATATATTTCATTTTAAACTTGAGCAGTTATTTCTTGGTTATAGATTGTGTTGCAAGGAATATGACATAGTAATTTTTTATGAACATAAATAATCCATAACATTGTATTGTGTGCGAACCATACAATGCCTCACACACATTACTTTATGAATAAAGCTCCCACAAGGGCAGTTGTGTAAGTGAAATGCATTTCCCCAAGCAAACATCTAAGAACTTCTTAGTTCTGTAAATTTCTTTAATTATTATGACCCTGGAGCAGTCTAACTGAAGGCTGAGATGCTGTGTGGCTAAAACAGCTGCAATAATTTAACCTAATGCACTCAGCAAAAGGCTTAAATTGACACAAGGGGCAATTAGATCCAGTCGACTCAAGTCGGGTTTACAGGGCGGTTTGTTATGTCTGAAATGCTGCTCTACAATTTAAGTGCAGTCACTGTTAAAGCTGGTCATTTCTGCTGCATTCTCAAAACAGCATACATCACTATCGATTAGCTGAAAACACCTGTCCTTGTCACAAGACTTCGATCTGAACCCTTCCAAAGAACAATGGAAACATCTTTTGAGGGAAAATAGTTTAAAACATATAATAATAATATTATGTGCTTTACCTTTCGTTAGGGTCAGAGCCAGGATCATATCTATTGTGACTGTCTGGCTGATAAGAGAAGGAGACTCACTGACATGTCCTTTCCTGTCATGAAAAAAAAAAATTCAGAATTATTCTGGATTATTTCACATCCTCCACATTCCATTAAAAGGACACAAGGGAATTAATATTAACAAGAATGAGGCTGTGTGGACACTGGCAATCAAAACTCTGCTGTCACTAATGCAAAAGCTCCCATTTCAAGTGTTTTCATGCTGTTAGACAGCCAGTTATTACCCAAACTCTAATTTCCTGTCCTTACTTCATAGTTCTTCCTCAGTACGTCGCGCTTCTTTTCTTGTGCTGAAACAAAATCTAGCAATTAGCTCTTATCTTCTCACTCTGCAGACAATAGCTGGAGCTGAAATGAGTTCATGGTTCATGGTGGCGGTGCTTTTAATCACAACCCCGGACATTAGCCATTAGGGGAACCAACAGCTGTGCTTACACCCACCCGGCTCACAATGGAGCCCACACGGTCATTACGGGAGCTTCATTGAAGTTACTAATAAGGCTTTTATTAACATGGGTAATCAAAAGAGGACATTAGTAGTGGATGTGGAGGATAGCTCGCCCGTCGTTGTGACAAGCACTAGCTCTCAGCCTTCACTCTGGAGGACATGATAACACTGAGCCCTGCAGGAAGCCGAGGGCATGTCATATGATGCTGGAGTTTACTCTGCCTGTTTTACAATATTTAACCATGGAGTAAAATGCTCAGGTAAAGGCCTCATTAGAAGCACTAAAAGCTACGTCCAGGTGGTGGCTAGCTTAAGCAGGTAGTATGTTTTAGTCTAAAGAACGGGGCAAATATTGAAACCACTTGATTGGAGGTGCAGACTGTAATGCTGGGACAGTTGAAGGGAGGGAAACATGGGAGAACCATCACTAGGGAACAGCGGGGAAGGCTAACTGACCCCGCTGCAGAAAAAAGAGGTTTTCTAATGGGAGTTTGGCAGCTGCAGATCTTCATGACCAGAAGCAGTGGCTCTCATGGGAACATTTTTGTTCACAAGGGCTGCCAAAGTTTCTTGAAATAACTTTGAAAGTTTCGATTGAAAGTCTATTTAACCGTACAAGGTTTCACTGAAAACACCTACAATAGAAATAAAACTTTAACGACCAAGTAAATAGAAGTGTATTACTGTAAACTTTTTTTTTTTTAGTTTTTCAAGAAAATTTTTTTTACAACATAGATAATAATCTCCCTTTTGCCCGACTGGGTTTTTCCAAAAGCCTGCAGGGTAAGACTCGAGATGGATGGATGAGCAGAAGGATAACTTTCCTTCCACCTTCTTATCTTTAGATTCAACTTTATTGAACTTCGCAGTCCGGCTGTGCTCTGTGGCTTACAGTTTGGATGTTGCATTGAGGGTTTAAGTCTCAGGCTTGCACCAGCTTGTGTTGAATCAAAATTGAACAGGTGGTGGAACTGTACAAGACCACAAAACAAACATACACAAAGGATTATGTGACCGCAAACATGGATTACCCATCAAGGCTTTTATTTACATGACCTTTAGCCCTGATTATCATCCGCTGACATGCGGTCTAGTGCTTTAGCAGCAACTGGGATCAGAGCTGCAATAACTGCTGTTGTTAATACACTGTCAATCCCTCATCTCTCTCTCTCTCTCTCCCTCTTTCTATCTCTCTCTTTCACACACACACACACACAGTGACACGCAAACTCACTTTCTTAGTCCGACCATTCATCAGCAAAAAAGAATCACAGACTTATTGATTCAGTGCAAACAAAGAGTGAAACAATTGATGCGGGAAAAACAAGTCAGGGGTTGTCACTCATTGATTTACTTGTCAGTGCAGGTCTCTGATCAGCAGCTGTAGCATGAGTATGTGTGTGTGTGTGTGTGTGTGTGTGTGTGTTTGATGGGATGGGAGGCGCTGGATGCAACAACAACATCAACAGCATCCTACAGTAAATCACTTCAGAATTAACATGAGAGGAAATTGATCGTAGCAATATGAGGCAGCAGCGAGTAAATAATAGTTTCTTTTTGAATTAAGTAATGCTTTCCTCCTCAGGTCTGCATTAGCAAAATGCCTCCAAGGTCTGAGCATGCTCACAGGCACAACATCATGCATAATTAAGCATAACAATAGCACATTACTCATGGAAAATTCACAAAAAGCTTCTCGTCTCCTCGACTGACATGAACAATTCAGAAGCACATTTCATCAGGCATACACCTTGAGAGAAATGAATTCACATCCTCTTCATTTTTAAGTCAAATATAGATTCACATTGTCCTTTTGTGACGGAAAAAAAATGTGCATCTGCTTATGCAAACCAAACCTGAGACGCACCGTGTTGTTTTTGCCACCTAATGTGACACAATGCTGAATCACATTAAACTGTGCCATCTGGTAAAAGTGAAAATGTGGATAATATTTATTAAAATTGAAACTCATTGTTTTCTTTGGAAATTAGAAGTCTGACAGTGGGTAATTCATCAAAGTTCAACAAGTAAAACTTCTGTGAAACAATACTGTACACGTCGTTCCATGCGAGGACTTGCTCCTGGAATATTAGGACATTAACTAAATAAAAACAATGATGTACTGAAAATGACTTAACAATAAACACCATATTCGAATACTCACCGAGGATGTAAATCAAGTAAAAAGTGGCTACTTTTGCATAGATTTTGATATAGTCTGACCTGTTTTAATGAGCAGTAGAGTCGCCCCCTGCTGGCCATTAAGAATAAAGCAGGTTCAATGGCTTTACATTTCAGTAAAGGTGAAGGTCTGCATGCTCTAAATGCTTGTCTTGTTTATTATATGCAAATAGAGATATTTCAGTAATTCTTTTGAATTATCTAAAAATTAATATCCTTAGAAATAAAAAAAACAAGCAAATAGTTTGGGGACCAAATAATCCCTAACTACATTTAATAGATGTCTCTCTGTTTTTCTTTGTCTTCTTCCTCCATTCCTTAATCCATCATTAAACTATTAGTTTCCCAGATGTTATCTGGTTTATGCATCACTGACTGCGATGTTGGATTATGTTTATTAATGGAGTTATCACTAATGAAAACTGCACTGCACACCCTGAGCTATGCAGTAACACATTGATTTTCTGTCCAGACAAGAGTGTGTGTGGCTGAAATGAGTCTCTTTTAAAAAGGCAACCAAGAGCATAGAAACTGTTTTGAAGCAAACCACTGCCATCTAGTGGACAAACTGTCTCCATGCCTGGATATGCTGTTGGTATGTGTATGAGTGAAACCAAGAAACTTACTGAGCCAATGAAGAGTATGGGGGATTGATTTGATCATTTTTGCTAACATATAAAGGATTTGGAATCATTATGAGTGGATTTATAGTCTGACATATCTTTGCATTTTCACTTTCTTCCTTCCTCACTTTACCTTCACTTAGGTCAACTTTTAAAGTCCTTCTTAGTCCATACCACTGCCTCTATCAGAGGGTAATTGGCAGCTAACCACAGGCCTAAAGAATCCCACAGGTCTGTTTTGTTTACTGAGAAATTTTGGCATCCTTGAGATGCCTCTCTGCTTTATTGCTCTGTCTTCTGAACCAACTGCAGTATGCTAATCCTTGAAGACTTCCGCTCCCACCTGCCAACCCTCATTATTTTCATGCTATTTTTGAGATAAACAATGCAGAGTAGCTCAGTGCCAGTGAGACTTCCACCCATCTTACAGTAATGAAGATGGAAATGGCAAGAAAACAGACAAAGAGTTCATCAAATATTTTCTTATGCCAAGGTCGGTTACCTAGCTGATTCCCAGAAACTGATAAGTGTATTAAAAAACTACAATTAAAAAAAAGTTTTTAAAGTTTAAAATGTTGTTTGTTGGTCAATGCTTTACGATATGATGTTCAGCAACACACAGCATGTGACAGTATGTGTCTTTTTGGACTCCTATCTTCCTATCTCAGAATTAGAGATCAGTTCTAGATTTTGAAAGAGTTGTAACTCTAACTGGATTATATTTAATTAACGTTAATTTCTTAATTTGCTCCTCAGTTTGAGCAAAAAGTTTTAAGCGAAGCTGATATGATGCTTCCTTCAGTGTTCCAGTCTTTTTAGTGCTAAATTACTTACTTGTTACTATTCCTCTAAATGGCATTACATTTTAAAAAATCGCAAACTTCCCTTTATAGAATATTCCATTTAATTGAAGTGGGTCCATTGGTTTTGAAGACTACCATGTTAAAGCCTCAGTCATGGCACAATGTGAACAAGACAGTGTAGCTGTGGAGTTATAATAAAGAAATAGCTGACTCCTTAGGTCAGGGTTTCACTCGCTTTAAACTCATGTGCATAACGGTGGCCGTGCGTATTCTGCATGCGTAGAGGTGGAAGTCATACTCAACAATGTCTCTTTCTGCTTGATCTAAGGTGCTTATAATCTAGAATGTCACCACTGCCATTTTTCTGCTGTGATTTCAGAATAAACAATATGGTAACCTCCTGGAGTGCTGCAATGTCGGGGATTTACATTTGCAGATTTACTTGTTCTGTCAGGACTGACTTTTGTTTTGTGCCCTCTAGTGGAATCTTCCAACAGCATATGTATTTGTCCTCTGAATCAAAATCTGAAAAAAAAAAAAAAAGTGGATTGAGTTTATGAAAATACCAGTTGAGGTTAGGCTAAACTCATTAAAAAAGACTAACAAATGTTTCTAAAAAAAATCTCACATCCACTATTCTTTCTTAAGGGCCAATGTCACAACCAAGTTTAAGTGTTTTCACTATTCAGTTAGATAGTGATTGATTATTAAAGTATTGCAATCAAATCATCAAGGAGGTTGAAGCACTTCCTTCAATGTCCAAGCATGAAAACATAATATATACACATTAAGTTTCAAGTGTTTCATAATTTCAGCACCTGTAAAAACCTTGCTTTTCTAACAGTTAAAATGTAGTCACTGGTATCACCTTATAAAAATGATCGCCCCCCCCGCCCCCGCACGCACGCACACACACACACACACACACACACACACACACACACACACAATCTCTCTACACCTCTTGCCCTCCCCCATAACTCT
>JAOWBC010000383.1:4336172-4346928 GCA_028566105.1 Hypoplectrus providencianus | reverse complement strand
CACACACACACACACACACACACACACACACACACACACACACACACACACACACACACACACACACACAATCTCTCTACACCTCTTGCCCTCCCCCATAACTCTTGGATGTTCTTGGCCTTATCTCAAACACCTCTATCCCCATGCATACAATTAAGCCCTCCCCCGTCACTCCACCCCACCTACTCTTGACCATTACCTTCATTAGCATGAGCACAATAGTTAAATAGAGAAAAGGCAGTCACCAAAAACCACAAAACCAGTCTAAATTCTACTCTTTAGCCACTGGCTCGTTTTGATGTCCTTGTTTGCACGTTTTGTTACGGTTACACGCAGTGATTTTGTTCTTTTTCTCCCTTTTCATGTTGCACAGTACACTGGCTGACAGCATGAATTAATCTGGCAAGGCCCTGGCCTGTCTTCTGGGTCATAACATAGTGCAGACCTCTGCCACCGATGTGCAATGTGTTAAACTGTCCAATTTATCTCACCAGAGAATTTCATCAAGATGCAGCCGATGGGGCATAAGATTAGAAGTGCTCATTGGTATCACTTCAGCCAGAATAAGAGCTCACTGACTTGGAAGCAAGACCAATTGATTCTGAGAAAATTACAGAGACGTTTTACAGTTCCCTGATTTATTGCAATGACTGCTTTTAGATATTGTGGAGCATAAAACAAGAGGTGGCTTTAACAATTCGTCAGGCTTGGCCTGTGTTAATGAGCGGACATGATGAAACAGCATTAAATGTCTCTTAGAACTTCTCAAGCAAAATGGAAGCAAAGTGTTGAAGCTGGTCGATGGTTTATTGATTTTCAGCCCAACAGCACCGATTTCCCCTACTACTGGTCGACTATAATGCAGGCTGCCAGTATCAACAGTACCAATATCAGACATGTCATGAAAAATAAATACACAAGTACATGCTGGAATCTATTATTCTGAGTTGTTACAAAAATCTGTGCAGACAGAACTATGACAGCAAACAAATGTAGCTTATATATGCAAATACTCCACAGGATATAACAAGGAAATAGGTAGTTTCTGCAATCAATGATCATTTAAAAAAAAATAAAAGGTCACCATATTCAAGTCAAGGAATCATGTAATCAATTTTCAAATATGGAATTATTGGCAAGCTTATACTCAACCAAGGGTGCTTGATGGTTTAGGAAATACATTCAACAGTGTCATGGGAACTACTTTAGTGCAAATACAGTGTGACAAAACGCACAGCTTATAATACTGTTCACCTGGAGTAATTGGCATTTTTAAAAGAAGGTCTCAGAAAATGCCAAAATGCAAAAAAAAGAAAGAAAAAAACCTTTAAACAACCATCCTAACCTTTGGTGCAAAAGTGGACATTCAATAACCAAAAGTAGACACATGAAAAAATGGGTGGATGATGGAAAAAGGATACTGGCTGCTCTTCATATATATAAAAAAGGGAAACCACCAGGATTGTCAATGATCACATCCATCAACAAAAAAAACAACATACATTTAAGCATTAACAATTAAAAACTGAAAAAAATAAAGGACCCTGAGTACAATACTCAGCAAGGATTAAAAGGGAACGGAGGTGAAATAGCTTCAAACAAAACACCACGAGCTTTGAACTGCCTCTTGCCTGAAGGGCAGCATGCAGGGTTTAAACTGGCCCAAGACTCAGTTTCTTTCACACATGTGCAAATGTCCAGGAGAGGAATGGGGTGTGGGGGGGCAGAGGAAGGACTAAATGTATTTAAATGCAAAACCAGTGTACTTAACAGTCTTTTAAAACATGAATGTGTAGGTAGTATGTTTACACTGAAATGCATGTGAGGTTAAGAAGTTCTTCAACAGAGCTTAGTTACTCCATTTTAAGCCCATCTTAGTGTATAGATTTAGCCATGAACCAGTGACACGCCATGATGCAAAGCTCGTTTCCACATGTAGTACGTGGAGCGTGGGGTGAAGGGGAAGTAGGAACGAAATTCTTTAAATGTGGGGAAGGATTTCTCCTCAAAGCGTTGCTGCAGGAAGAGCTTGGCCTTGGCCTTGAAGTTGGCCAGAGCAACAACATCCATCCCAAAGATCTGGTCATCTATGGGGGCCTTAGTGTGAAGGGTGTGCTTTGAATGTGGGGCATCAAAGGAGGGCAACGGGAAGGTTTTGAGGTATTTAGGACTCTCAACAAATGGGATCACCTGCTGACTCTCCATCCTCTGCTCAGTGATCTTGTGTTCTGTAGCGGAGTTCTCCAGACTGTGTGGGAGGTAGATTTCTGTGTTCTGCGGGGCCATCTTCTTCTTCTTGCAGTTCTGCCTGCTACGCCACAGCCAGTAGAAACAAGGGGACATGGATGGAAACTTGAGCTTGAACTTCGTGAGAGACCATTTGGACTTCTGGACATGCAGCTTTGCTGCATCTCGGAGCTGCTTTTTACTCATGTATGCCAACATGAAACTTCTGTGTTTTTGTCTGCAGATTCTTATCCTGGGCACAAAAGGCTGGTTGGTATTTGTGAGTACTGGTGAAAGACTTTTTGGACTCTGGCTCTTGTCAGCATCTGAGCTGTCCTCACTGCTACCAGCACTGCCTTTGTAACCACCATTGAACAGCATGGCTTCTCTCCTCCAGTTGTAGTAGGTGGATCTGGAGATCCCTGGGAAATTTCTTTTGAAGATCCTGAAGGGGAGGGAAGTGTTCATGGCGATGCAATTTTGTAGACAACGCTTAGCTTCCTGCATGTGCGCCACATTCTGGGCCCTCTCCATGTCCAGCTTGCCGAGGCCAAGGCCAAACATACTAGCCACGCTTTCATGGTGGTCTGACTCATCCTCTTTTGCTTCAGGGGAAGACCAGGCCTCCTGTTCCGTGCTCTCTCCAGGACTAATCTCACCAGTCGATGATGAGGTGGAGAAGTTCCCTCCGGACTTCAGGAGCTCATGTTTCCAGTTGTAGTAGGACGACCTTGAAATCTCAGGGAAAAACTCTTTAAACTGGTGAAGAGGGATGAGCTTGCCTTCCATGTAGCAGGCCTGCAGGAAATACTTTGCCTCATACCTGGCAGTTGACTTTTTGACATGCTCCCGTGGCTGCCTCTTCCAGCGAAAGAAGGTTCTCTTGGTGATGTTGTACTTGTCCTTCTGACACAGATAAGAAAGTTGCGGGTCCTGGTTCAGCAGCTTCTCACTTTTGGTTGGTGATGCCTTCTGCTTGCTGTCAGGGCTTCCAGATGTGAGGTCACTTGTCTGTACCAGAGCCACAAAGTGGTTCGGTCGAAACAAAGACTCATGCAGCTCACCAGACCACATGATGTGGAGTGTCAGTGGCTCACGGTCAGTGGGCCAAGTCCTTGGACGTATTAATCGATTGAAATAGGGTCGGATCTTGAGGTTGAACATGGGGTAGATGGAATAGATGTTGAACTGCAAGACTGATGACAGTGCGTACACATGCCACATATTGGCATAGGAGCCGGGAAAGCAGGATGCTTTGACATCTGCATCAAAAATGGCCTCCAAGACGGTTACAGGTAGGTTGAGCATGTCCTCAGACTCTTCAGCACAGAGGCTAAAACGAACAGCCTGTAGCATCATCTTTGAATCAATCATTCCAGAAAGGTAGTATCTCTTCCACAGCACCATTTCCACGACTGTTCGTACCTGTGGTGGATAATATTGATAGGTAATTAGCATTACAAAGTTCACATTTCAGTTGCAAGTATAGTGGTGTAACGGTAAATATTTAGAGCATATAAACTTCTACGTCACCTGTAGCTCCAGGCTAAGTCCTGTGTTGCCCACTAGAAGCATGCTCACTGCATCAAACAGCAGGTTGCCCTCTCCCTTGCAGTTTAGGGGCAGAAGTCCCTCGGGTGCATCTTCAGGGTACAGGCTGTGAGCGGTTTCATCAACCCCATCCCATGCAGAAAAATCGTGACAGGGGCTCACAGGTAGCTGGAAGGTAGCAAGGAGTTGGTCTACCTCCAGGGCCACTCTGGTCAGAGCATCCAGACCGGAGCTCTCTGTGGCCTCCTGGAGCTCCCCAAGAACGGAACACACAAGCTCCTTCCTCTGGATCATACCGGGGGTTGTGATGAGAGCTAGAGGAAGGACGAAGGAGGAAATGAGCAGTGATAAATGAAGACAAAAGGAGTAAAATTTAATAATGCGGAGAAGTTTAGAATTATAAAACAATAGGGAATGTGTTTGTGCTTGTGTTACCAGTAGAACATATTATGCAGATTACTGGGGTCTATCCACTCTCAAACACCAGCTGCAGCTTTAATCAAAGTGCTGCTAATGCATTTTTTCTCAGAACAAAATCAACACATGTTCCCCTATTCATTACACTAAAATAATTCCTGCATGATTAGAAATTAAACTGATTTGTAAAAAGATGCTGAAAGGGACAGTCCACCCTTGTCCATCTATAGACATCTGCCCTCTCTAAAATACAACAGGCAAAATAAAACCAACATCTCCAACAGATCATGTTCACCCAAATCTTTTTTTTTTTTCATTTATTTGTTTTACTAAACTAATGTAACACCACGGCTTTGTCCAAATGGTTTACATACAAACGCGTGTCTACAAATAAGATTAAGTAAAATCCATTAAATAAATATATATTTAATTGCAAATACGTTTTAAAACGGACTTAAAACTGGAATTTTAAACAGAACGACTCAAAGTCATTACCTTCGAGGCCTTCTCTGTGCTGTGCCTGAGGTTGACTTATTTCTAGGCGCTTCCTGATTAAATCGCTTGTGCATGTAAATCACACGCTTGAACTGAAGCCGCGAAGTTTAAACCAGTTTCATATCCGTAACCAGCTGCACCTAAACGCAACACAAACTCGTGGATATCTCAGGAGTCACATCGTTAAACCTGCTCTAAAAAAATATATTGGAACCATTATTTTCTCACCTGGATTTCCAGATACTTTGGAAGTTTTGTCAGAGGGAAGCCTGGTTTGCAGCGGAGGGTCACGCGGCTGATACTGTTGATCTCTCTCGTGGAGTTTTAGTCCATTGTGCGTGTGCAGCTCTGCTGTTGTCTCCTCCAGTGAGCAGGGAAGATTTTTGGGAGTGATAAGAAGCACCTCCCTTCAGGAAATTGTTCATCGTCGATTCGCTTTTTTTTGTCTCTGCGTCGAGAGACACCTCCTTCCGTCCCTCCCCCTCCTCCTCCACCACCACCTCAAGTAGACTCCAGCCAGGGTCAATTTCAATGTGAAGTGTTAACAAAAGCCAATGTGTCAATGTGTGGCTATTGCAACACAGAGGTAGCTTGTGTTTAACAGGTATCAGTGTTTTTAGCTTTTACCACCGTGTTTTTGCTTTTTCTTTGTCAAAGCCAAATGCAGATGTCAACAGTTCACTTTCAAGTTTATTTGTCAAATTCATGTAAAAGACAATCAAGGTTATTTTTGCTTAGACACTGCAAAAATGTAGGAAATTAAGTAGCAATTCATTGCGTTTTCTTCACTATGTTTTTTTAGTCTGAACCCCACAGACAGTGTTTGTGGATTGGAGTGGTTATGTGCAGACAGACAGGGTGTGGACATGAGCTTTATGAGAGGACAGAGAGGAGAGGGTTCCTGTCCTGTGTTCCAGGTCTGCTAGTTTCTCTACTGTATCACTTTTAACACCTCCTCTCCTGCCTTTTGCAGGATTTCAGTAATCAAGGCCTTTTGTTCCACACACGCACAACAATCCCAGCGACTGTCCCCAACCCCCCGCTCCCCCTATACTGTAGACCCATACAAACACACACTCACACACCGGGGGACAGCAGCATTTGGCCCCCACTGATGTGTCCACTCCAAGTACCTGGCAGACAAACTGGTGCCTGAGTTCACTGGGGTTCAAGGCTTTGACCTGGAGCTTATCAGCTGCTTGGACAATGTGTGTGTGTGTGTGTGTGTGGGGGGGGGGGAATTTACTTTGGTTTGTGTTTTCTTGCATTGCAGGCTGGGATAATGTATATAGACACCCACTTGCTAAAATGTATGTTATTATGTGAATGAAAACTCATGTCTCCTGATAAAGAGCGTCCCTTTACTTGTTGTCTTGAAGTTACAGCGTGTTGAAATACTGGCAGCAAGAGTCAGTTCTGACGTGAAGATGTTGACACGCTTTGTAAAGGTTAAACAAAGTGTTTTAACATTGACTCAAAAAGTGCATATAGGGGTCACATATCTTTAAACCTTTAAACACACTTATATACAGGTTTATTTGAATATAACATTAAGAAAATATCCACAAGCAAATATTTAATACAACAGTGGTGTATTGTATTGTATTGTAAGTGCTGGGTCCCTGGAAATCCTTAAAACAACAACAACCAACTTCATGTTAAATAATAATTATTTAATGTTTCATTTTGTAATTGGTTTTGTAGTAAGAGTTTTTTGGGATGTGTTTTACAGTTGTTTTGTGACTCTTTGTCATCATTTTGTGCTATTTGTAGATGTTTTGCCCCCTTTTTAATCACTGTAAGTTTCTTCGTGGTCTCTTTGCAGTTTGTTTTTGTCTCTTTGTTATAATTTTCCTTAAGTTTCCTGTAGTCATATTGAGTCTCTTCCTGGTTGGTTTGTGTCTGTTTGAGTGACGTTTTCTTGATAGGGCAGCGGTATCGTGTATCTGATATCTACATTGTAAAGAAGAAAAGAATCAGAATACTTCATCCAATACTGTGGACTCATATACTGAATATGCCACATTGTCCCAAGGCAGCTATAATATAAGTCAAGGGATGTTCTATGTATTTTGTATCTTGAAAGCATTTCAAGTCTTGCTTATATCTGTTTGCTGACTTACATTTCCCATTTGTGTTCATCTTCTAGTCACAACCATTTTCTCATAAACACATTGTCTACTTTCATACGGTTTTTGGAAGTTGAAATCAAGAAAAAAAAACATTCAGAATTTAGCATATCTCTTTCCACATCATGTGATCTGTAACAGGGACCTCTAATCTCTCCTAGTAAGGCTTCTCCACTTTATTCATCTCCCCTCTTTCTTGTCAGTGTTTGTGTCTTCCCCATCTCTTCAACCCCCTCAGACTGCTGGCTGCAGCCAATCACACACCTTAGGTGTGTAGATTAGCTGTGCTGCACTGCACTGTGAACACAGTAGTGGGCTGGCTTCAAGCATTTAAAATGCAAATGGGGAAAGCTGGGACCGGCTCCGGCAGTCTCTCACCTGCTGTGGCTGTGTGTGTCTGCGTGTATGTTTGTGTGCAGGTGTGACTGTGTGGGGACAGTCGAAGACCTGAAAACTGAAGCAAGCTTCACACTACATTTAAATCAGCATGTTTGCACTGGCGGTATACCAGAAACTGTGGAGCATTTGACTGTGCAACATTCAAAAATACTCTGTTGAGATCACATAGTATTTCCAGTACCCCAAATTAGATTTGTGCTGAGTTGCTGGCCTTTATTTATTTATTTATTTATTTATTTATTTAATTGAAAGGGGATATTCAGATTGTCATTTTATTGAGTTTTTGAGCTTAGTATTGTACAGTCAAACAAAGCTGCAAAACCTGAAACATATATCTTTAAATGTAGCATACAAATTTTTTTTTGCTATAAGGTGTTGTGTCATAGAATTACTGCAGATGTATAGCCGAGTTTCCATGTTTAGATTTATTACAGTTCTGAACACAGACAAAATAAAAAAAAATAAGGAACACCATGAAAAACAATCAATGCTGATTTCAGTGAAGGCATAATTTAATTGACAGTCAGGAAATACACACAGAAATTGAGGTTGAATAGTCAGAGGGAAAAATAAAACACATTGCATTAACACAGTTGGAGCGCCTATAAAAAGAACAGATCTCCATGTGGTCTGAACAGCAGACTATTTGTATTGGACACAGGCATATTCAGTGGACTCACACTCATGGACACACACTCTGTCACAGCCAATGGGCAGAATAATGTCAGCGTAGATCACATCATCTGTGTCCATGACCTAAAGAAGTATATGCTCATTAACTTTCAGAAATTTGCCAAAAGCACAAAAGTTTCACCTCTTTTTGTTCTTAAATAAGAACTGACTTACATTGGGAGTGCTAATTGTGTAACAGGATTCATCCGGCAGCTGGTTGCCTGAAATTGAAGAAGAAAAGGCAAAAATTTACTGCAGTTGTCTTCACAAAAGAACCAAATGTTCATCGCCCTATTATTGCAAAATAATAACCACCGAGTTTGGAACAATGAAAACAGAACTTGTGGAGGACTTGTAGTTGTGCTGCGTAAGTGATTACCTCAAAGACCACAAAGTACAGTTTTGCAAGGGGACATGTGGATGTGGACACAGGTTTGGAAGCGATTGTGTATATGTATGGGCTAGGCTTTACACAGGCATGAGACAATTTTTCCACTTCAACATACATTTTCTATAGGCACAAGATGTTCAGGAGCACTTACTTGTTCTTCTTCTGTTCGCAACATACAATGCAACAAGCGCTGTCAACACCACACACCCCACCACCCCCACAGCGGCGCCGATTGTTTCCTGGTTGACACCTGAAAATGGTCATGTAAATCATTCAACACGTCAAAAAATGTTTTCACTGGTTGAAAGTAAACCTTGAAAACCTCATCTACCTTTAACATTATAGTTTGAGAGTTAAATGAGACAACTGAGGGCATTTTTGTGTCTGTTCACAAAATAGGAAGCTAAAGGCAGCAGTCAGAACTAGCTAAACCCTATTAACAGCAGATATGACATTAGCCTTCAGAAAGGATCTTTCCTAAATATAACTAAGGTGCAGCATTTTGGACTGTGGGAGGAAACTGGAGTACCCTGAGTAAACGCACCCACGGGGAGAACCTGCAAACTCCAGAAAGAAGTGCCCGGCCCTGGATTCGAACTCGCGACCCTCGGCACCAAGCACTCTTGCTGTAAGGCATGAGTGCTAACCACTGTGCCACCGTGGGGCCCTATTTATATTTCATTTAGTGAATAATACTATACCTTGATTTTCAGGTTCCAGTTCTATTAATAATCCTCTTCCCCTTCCTTTAAGAGCTACAATGAAAATACAATAATTTGGTTATTATTAACTCTATGCATTCATTACATCTACTGGTTCAGACCCATCATACAGACCTGGGACTCGGACCTGCACCTCCACTGAAGTCCTGACACTCCCACCCACAGTCGCCTGGCACCTGAATGTCTTGTTTCCAGGACTTTGAAGGGTGACAGTCAGAGTGACAGAGCAGGAATCATCCTTTTTTATTTGATACTCTGAGTCCTCTTGTATCTCAGTGCCAGTTTCATCCACCCAGGTCAGGTGGACCCGTCTGCGCTGTGTAAAACAACTCGTCCTCTCCACGAAGGCGAGGAGAACACACTGCAGGGACACGGTTTTGCCAGGCATGACTTTTAACTCTGGTGAGGCTGAAAAATACATTTTAAAAATCATTTGTTTTGTGTGTGTTTACAGCAAAAAAAAAATCCCCTTTATTAGTAATAAGTTCCACAACAGTCACACTTAAATCTTACTCACCATTTTGAGGATAGAATTCTGCCCCGTTTTGTCGGCAGCGGTGACGTCCAACATCCTCTGGGAGATCTTTGATTTGCAGAGAGCATTTTGCATCCTGGTCCTCTGATGTAGCTGTCTGGATCTCCCCATTACTCACTATGGCAACATAATCACTTCTATCTCTTCTAAGCTGCCAAATGTGAAAGCAGACTAAATCCTCCTCACATGGATATGCAATATCATAAAGGCGTTCAGTCAATATCAGACCATCTTCTCCCATTACACCTGATAAAAAATGATAAGAAGAGATCAGATTTTCTTAACCAGGTGTTTGAGATAAGATTATACAACCTTCATGAGATCAGATTGTGTTAATGTCTCACTTACCTGTTGTGATAGAAGATAAGAGCGGCAGCAGCAGCCTCATCATGGCGTGCAAGCTTCTCGCCATCCTGTGGACAAATCTGCTGGAACCCTTGAGGTTTTTTTTATCTTAACCCGAGCGTTAGTCAACAGCAATGGCACTTCCTGCATTTGCCAACATCCCCAAACTGCTGATGTGGAAAACCTGAAGAGCTACTGGTGACGCTGGTAGTTTGAGCTGTTATAAGTGGGGTTAGTTTTCACTCGCAAGAAGGATTTAACAGGACAGAAGAATAGAGAATAGGGCATTATATTTACATGACATGTACAAAGTTTTTACAATAATTCCACAGAAGACATGGAAATAAAATGTAGTATTTAGTTTAATTGTAACAGGGGCCTTATGTCAAAGAAAACAGCTTAAAGCTGTGATGTCCACCACCCTTTGTAACTTTGCAAAGGGAAGCATTAATTCTGTAGCTCAAAGTGAAAATGCATAGTGTAGGAAATTACCTTAACTGTTTGAACACATCAAATGAAAACATAGCACATTCAGATGCTTGTTATATGCTAAGCACTTTACTCAGTGATGTCTAATAAAAAGACAGGGAAGACCTTGTTTTTGTTCAACAACGTGTGTTGGTTTTGAAGTCCCAAGTCAAGACAGACAAGTTCTAACATATGTCCAAGGCAGAGTGTCCCATTCGGCTGTGCTGCTTTGACCCCAAATAATAAAGGTGAAATGGATTTTGTGTATGTGTTGGTCACACCATGAATAAATAGAAAAAAACTGTTCAGCAGAGCTCCCTCACAACAGGTTTCTTTCTTTCTTTCTTTCTTTCTTTCTTTCTTTCTTTCTTTCTTTCTTTCTTTCTTTCTTTCTTTCTTTGTACGA
>JAOWBC010000383.1:4322618-4333818 GCA_028566105.1 Hypoplectrus providencianus | reverse complement strand
TTTCTTTCTTTCTTTCTTTCTTTCTTTCTTTCTTTCTTTCTTTCTTTCTTTCTTTCTTTCTTTCTTTCTTTGTACGAACTGAAAAGCTATTGCAGGTACTGCTAACCATCAGCAGAGGGCACTCAAGTAAAAGTTAAACTTTACTGCTCCTTTTGTGACAATATTTCCAATGCCTTTGTTTTCCAGTGATGTGTCCTTTTGCAGCTTTCTGTGATTCTTTTTTTTCCCCATTTAAATTAGAGGCTCTACTCTACTACAATGAAAACCTGTTCAGACACATCTATTGGTGTCAGCAGATTTATTTCAAAGAGCCAGTAGCTGAATTGCAACCCCCCAAGTATTCCCTTATTTCTGTTCTCGTGAATAAATCCCAAATGCAATGTAAGAGAAAAGACTTCTCCATCATTGAATTCTTAATGATTCCCTTTGACTTTTTGTTTTTGTCCTATTTCTTGCTGTAACTACTGGGTCTCTCAACACAGTTTAAACTGGAGCAGTGTTGGCGGTTTTCCTCTGCAGCACATAAATCTTTGTGAGGCCCCCATTGGATGTTAACACACACCAGGGAGCATTACGGATGTTTTGTTTATTAATGAATCTGTGCAGAAGGAGAAGTATATGACATACGTGATCACAGGCTGTCATGAGTTAAGCAGTCAAATAACACTGTGTCATGCCTGACTGTAGCAACACAGGAACTTAAAGGGATAGTTCAACTCCTTTGTTCTGAGGTAAAATCTCGATTTTTTTTCAATGGCTTTTAAAGAGAGAACATATTATGCCCAAACCCCAAAGAATCTTTAAAAAACATTTCTGTGACAACTTTGTTTTACCTTTTTTGTATTAATATTTACTTCCGTTTAGTGTTGATATTTGCAAATTAAACTTTTCTAATTATATTTTTTCATTCACTGTTCATATAATAATACAAAAAAAAAAAACAACAAAAAAAAAAACTTAACATACCACAATCTAATTTTCTCTATTTTGCAAGATCTTGGAAATGAAAAATACTCTCTGGGCAGAAGAAATCGTCCAAAAAACAGCATGTGATTATTTTATGTATCTAACTTGCATATCATGTATGTAAATGTATTATTTTTACTCTGTATATTTTTTGTAAAGTTTATGTGGTGACTACATTTTATCTGCCACAAAAGAGTATTATCTTACAAATATTTTTGTTTCCCACTTAAAAGAGCACTAGTCCCATATGTAACAGTAAACAGTAAATTATGGCTGTATCATTTGATGCCTTACATCATACAAAAGAAATTAAAGAACAAAACGTTTTTTTCACAGGGCTCATTAATGTCCTCACTGGTTCATTCTAAGAAATATTATCAAATAAAATAATATTATGTTGTGAATGTTGAATATTTCATTTTGACTGTCTAACTATAGAGAGGCTTGGATTAAAACGACAGCACATGTAGACAGCTGCTGAATCATTTTTATTTAGGTCTTTACACAGATCCTCAGTGTCATATCTAGACAAATAGTTATGTATGATTATGTTACAAAAATAGCATGTCTCAGTTTTTGAGTCAAAATCTCTTCAGTATAACGCCAAAATCAAACTGATCAAATAACAAATAACTGCCTAAACTCAAACTTTCAGGGAATCACACAACTATTTTGACTGGAAAATATATGTTATATATTTATATATATATATTTACATGACCACTTCAACACAATCTCACACTGATACAGTAACGTCGCGTAAATATTGCATCCTTCACATCAGCTGGATTACATGTTAGCTGTCAAATAGAAATCACTGCAGGTGTTATCCGCCTTACAGTCACTGATTAAACACCAGCAACTTCAACACACATACCACATTTCCCTTCTTCATCATCACCCAACATCAAACCATCAAACAGCCTTGGAGATTTTCAAGGCTCTCAGCAGCTTCGAACAAGTGACATTTAAATTTCTTCTTCTTTTTTTTTTTTTTATCAGTTAAAGTCTTTCAGTCTGAACACCTGTGAGTGAATACAGGTGTGTTACATTCAACATACTGAAGGTTTAAGTGCGTCTGTTGCTTCCTGCTCTCCAACAGCCTTTCAGAAAGTCTTCATACACGAATAATAGCAGCAGTTGGACTTGTTGCTTGGTTTACAACTTCGGACAGCTCAGAAAAGCATTCTGGGAACGGGTTATCAGTAGTACAGGTTATTTACTGCCTTGATGGGAGCTGACACCTCAGCTTGTCAGTAGGGGAGTAACTGATTGCTTTGCAGCAAAATATTCAACATTCAGGCATAAAATATATATTAAGAAACATCTGATACTGACCACACACATGCAGAAAGCACACACACGAACAACACCTGTACATTATTATGAAATATATTAACTTAGAAAATAAATAGATTGAATATAAGGCCCATCCAGATAAGGTTCAGTGTATCAATATGGGTATAGATAGACCCATAGGTTTAAATTTAAGGTAGCAATATTTCAAATGTAGGTTGTTCTGATCAATACACAGTAACCAAAGTAAGAAATTACTATTCAGAGGGATTGTTCAGCTTAGAAGGCTTATGCTTCATCTACTCAATGGGTCACATTAAAAAAGTATATTTGTTATGCATTTTGTTGATTGTTTTTTGTTTGAAGCTTGATTGCTTCTGGGCACAGATTTAATGTCAAATTTCTCCTCCAAGAGAGCCCTTGAGACACTCTAGAAGGAGACAAATACCTGCTTCTGTGGTCCCAGTTAAAATCACCAGCTTTTATAAAGTCTTTGAGAGGACCCCCTGATACTAATGCATGACTCTCCATTGAAAGCTCTTTTTGAAAAGTATAATCCAAGCAATTGCAAAAGTATCAAGACCCTCTAAGCCATTATATTGTCACTACAAAACCATTTGGGGAAAATTGCCATTAAAAAAAATTCTAATTGATATTTGGAAATATTGTGCCACGTGTAGCGCCTTATCCCATCTCTGGATCGGGCCTTAAATACAGGAGTAAAGATTCTAGAAAACTTCAGTTTGGTGAAACTCAACATGCCAGACAGACAACCAGACGAAACAGAATGCCATCTACAAGCCTGATTCACGCGTGCTTTACATTCAGTCCCTGAAGAGCCCTTCAGACCAGTGGATTCCTGTTGACATGTGCTGTCAAGGGTAACAGTGCTTTAGTGAGGATTTAAAATAGCTGCATGATGGTTTTTGGTTTGTAAGCAGACCCAAGTGATAAGTTCTGTGTACTGTATCAAATGCTACGTTCATCGCTCTCTCTTGCTTGGCTCTTCAGAGGAAACAGTTCAGGACAAACAGGTGCTTCAGCGTCTTTGCACAAAATAAAAATATTCATATTATAAGGCAGGAAAAAGGTTTCCAATACACATATTAAAAAAAAGAAAACAAATGCTATATACAGGTGCAGTTAACACTGCACATTTCAAGATATATGTACCAACCTTCAGTGTCTACACTGTACACACTACCTAGCCACACCATCGGCTCAGTAACAGGTCTAGATCAGTGTGCTCCATTTTCCATCTTTTAAGAGGTATTCCCTTTCAGAGGCAAACATTAAACTTAAATTATTGCTATAAAATAAATAGTTTTCCTTTTGAAATGAAAGTAAAAATAAGCGTTTATAGAAACCAGGTATTTTTTGACTCAAAATCGGGAATGACTGGTCTGCTGTGAGACGGAGTCAGACAGTAGTAAAGGGTTTGTGTGGATATTTTGTCTTTCCATGCTCTTGTAAAATGCCCATGTTGAGGCTGAGACCTCTGTGCTGTCACAGGCTGGAGGGTTGGGCCTGCTGCTGTATCTGTGCGTGGTGGCTCGGCTGAGCCGGCTCGCAGTCGTTTGGTCCCTGCTCCACGCCACGAGCGTACATGAGGATGAGGGTGACAGTGGCAAAAGTGGCGGCGTTCACAGGGAAGGCTCGCAGCAGCGTGGAGGTGAGGCCTCGTGTGAACACCATGTAGCCCTCTCTCCTCACACTCTGTCGCACGCAGTCAGCAATGCTGCTGTACTGGTTGACTCCGCCCACCCCGTCCGCCTGCAGCCGCGATTTGATCACATCCACAGGGTAGGTGGAGAGCCAGGAGGCGATGCCGGCCATGCCCCCGGCAAACAGCAGTTTGGGGATCATGTAGCGGTCGTCTGGCTCACAGCCAAGGCTGCGTGTCATCACATCGTAGGCCAGGAAATACACTCCGAAGCCTGGTGTCTCTCTGATCAATGTGGTGACCATGCCTCTGTTAACACCCCGCACACCCTCCCGATTGTAGATGCGCGCCAAGCAGTCCAAGGAATTCTTGTATAGCTTCCTGGAGGACTTCTTCTCTCCAGTACCCTGCATTTGCATGCGGGTTTTAGCCAGTTCCATGGGGCAGCAGATGACACACTGGATGGCGCCTGCTGCTGCACCGGCAAGGAACTGGTTCATGGGGGTGTCATGTCCCAGCATCCGCATGGTGTTTCCCTGAACACCAAACACTATAGCATTGATGAACGTGAGGCCCATCATGGGGGATCCGATGCCCTTGTACAAACCAAATACCTGTCAGGTAAGGTCAGAGACATCACATTACACAAGATGTTTTCACAAATATCTCTACAAATCACAAATTGTTTTTTGATTTAAACTAAAAGAAAACACAAAGGTTCTTACTTTAACTATGTCAGCACTTTAACATCAATTTACCACCTAATTTAAGTATATTTTTTGTTACATACCCTTATAATGGATACAACTCACAGTCTACATTTTGTGCTTTTGGAGAGGCTACACAGCATGCAATATTTTCAGAACAAGCTGCTACAGAGCTGCCATATTAGAAAACAGGACTGAAGTACATCTCTATATTCCCACTATTGAACTTCTTTCGACACATTGTTTTTCCTGGATACACTTGGAGACCTGCCTTATCTTTGTGATAACTTGCAGGTCTAAATCAAGTGAGCTTGTTCTTCTACAAGCAGAACTTGTTAACGTGGTATTGTCTAATAGGCATCTGCAGAAAAAGACAGAAATGTGAAATGCCCTGAGGTAAAATCCTTGAAACAGGTGTTTCTTTACTTTGCCTCATCACAAAAATGTTGTTTCTGCCTCAAGCACTGATGTGCTTCTATTTATTCAGAAAACTTGGTATAAAAAAAAATAATGAGATGTAACTTAGAGATTTAAATATACTTCTCAGACTGAAAATAGCTTTAACGGCTAAGGAGAAAACTTAATGATAAAAGCAAAAATAAGGAAACTAAACAGATTTTGACATTAACAGCCAAACTCGCTCACAGTTTCCAACACTTGGACCTCATTCAGTCTTAAGACCAAGAATGACATAACTACACGGTCACTCTGACCTCAATGACTTTAACTGCAGACCATACCGGTCATGGGGGCCGGACCTTGCTAAAGATAGTCTCTGTCAAACCTAATTTTTAAACAGTCAGCATGCGTGAGCAGCCGGCTGTACAGCTCAGAAAGGAAGATGGCACAAAGCAACAACACTTCACTCATGTCAAGCGAACATACTATTCAAAATACATTAATTATTAGTCCCCTGTTAATACTACAGCATGCACTAGCATAAGATTTTGGGTATAAATCCACATACCGACTCCTGCCGAATGATGGACTGGAAACAGTGAAAGGTCCCACGGTACAGAGGCTTATCAATACTCTGGACCTGCAGTCTCACCTGGAGAAGAAGACCCTTTTTAGTGTCCAAATAGAACATAGAAAACCAAACAGATTCCCATCTGACATACAACTCAAAACAGAGAAAAGTGCATTTGCAGTGAGCAATGATTAATACAATACAATTAGCTGAGAACAGTGATGACATGGTGACAAATGAAAAGCAGTAAGCGCAGAGCATTAAATACATGTGCATCAACACAGTTTCATATCGGCCTAATGTTTAAAAATGTTCAGTTTAACACCCTTTTTTCTAGCAATGGTGCATTCAAAACTCTCTAATACCACTTTTTTAAAGGAACCTTTGCTTACCTTAACTGTATCAAATGGGTGTCCAACCAAGACTCCAGCTGCACCTGGAGAAAAAGGAAACCACCATTATAAAATGTGGACTATGGTATTCTTATCACTTCACATTTCATTAAAAACATTTACTTTGTAATAAATTGGTTGTTTTTGTATTATACCAATCATACAGTATTTATGTAACATCTTTAATCAAAGCATTGGATTTTTGTAAATGAGAGTATGAGACTCTAACCGACTCACAGACCTTTTCTAACATCACAATCTTAACAATGTAGGTCAAGCCACCTAAAATTATCTTATCACATCACACAAAGACAAAATTCCCTCAGTCTTGTGTCATTCAAGCAAAACATGATGAGCGTGTTTTTTGTACCAAGGTTTTTGCAGACATCTGTGCAAACATTAGCATTGGCTGTGTTTAACCTCTGTTACTAAGGAAGTGACAAACACTCTTGCAAGCTTTGCAGAGTTTGTCTTTTTTTCTGCAAATGTGTGAATAAATCATAACCCTCGGACAGTCCAAACTGGTCTTCTAAACCCTGCACACAAGATCTTCTGATTATTTTGAGAAATCAGACACACACTAGGGCCTTTTGAACCAGTTTTTGCCCTATTTGACCACTCTTTGAAGGCCAAAACTCTTGCCGCTGGCACTGTTGTGTAATTTTTTGAGTATGCTGCCATCTCCTCCAGGGTAACACGGCCTTATCGAGCTACAGCCAGCTCGCTGGGCATCATCACCCTCTAAAACTTTCTTTAGAGTGCCTTTGAAAGTTACATAACCTTGGCTTGTGAAGCACATGCTTGTGTTCTTATGCCAGATTGGGCTTCTCACCTCAGTTTATGTTGAAACCTGATAATAGTTCCTGGACAGACCACAGAAAAAACATTAGGAGCTCGCTCAGAAACACAGAGGACAAATATTTTTATATAGTTTTTTTTTTTTACAGGCAATGTGACATTTTGCCATACTGTTTATACTGTGGTATCTATGTGTTGGTAGCTGTGGGTCCCATCCATTCATTATCTGTAGCTGCTTATCCTAGTCAGGGTCACGGGACGGGGGAAGGCAATCCCAGCTTATATTGAGCAACAGGCAAAGACAGAGTCATGTGTACAGCTAATTAAAATGAACAAGTAACCTGCATCTCTTTGCACTGTGGGAGGAAGCTGAAGCTCTCCAAAATAATATATTGTTGCCTTGCTCACACCAAGAGGCTTCTGGGTTTGAACCTGTTTGGGTCTTACTGATTGGAACTTGTTTGTTTCTCCATGACAGCAGGACCTCCACAACCCAAAATATTTTTTAATGCAAACAGAAAATGTGGTTTCAGCCCCTGGAACAGGGACATTTCTGTATGTTTTTATTATAATATATTTCTTAGGCATTTGTGTTATCAGCTGGTGATTAATCAGCTACGATTGTATTATTATAATAATACATAATACATTTCCCATTTTCAGATAATCATTTATTAGTGTCAATATATGCCGTATTTTGAGCTAGTTGCAGTCCTATGCTGTTTGAGGTTGAAACTGACAGTAATCCCAGTATTAATCAAAAACATATTTAAAACAATACATCTGAAGTTCCTGGCCCACTTGTGTCACCACAGTAAACAAACCACAGCCAGCTTACCTGTCATAAGCACCTGCTTTGTCACCTGACCCATTTGTAAAAAAGAGCCAATCAGGAAAGAGATCCAGCTGTAAGCCAGGAAAAGAACGCAAGCAGGCGTGCATTTAACTCAATGACGAGCGGTCATTGACCTTACTGCACTGGTATCTCAGTACCAGGAAATAACAAGCAAGGGTGTTGCATCATAGCTGTTAGAACAATTCCCCCCATGACCCCTCACTCTCAGCGCCCATCTTTTAATGCCTGAGAATGCAGGCCTAAATGCAAACTGGTTTAAAAAATGATCACCCTTGTTTTGAGCAAAGCACAAACGAGACCATCCTAAAACAGCAGCAATCAGCTTCCCATCTGACTGTGGATGGTTGTCTGAATTCTACCCCCCTCTGTGAGAATGGGAAACCACATGGTCTGCCAATGCGGTCAGTGTTAAGAAAAGAAAGCATGAGATTGGTCTGTGAAGGGGTGTGTACTGATTCATGTAATCTGCGTACTGTGTGTATGGAAACTTTAAACTGCCAGGCCATCCTGGCCTGAGGGCTCAGGTTGCACTTGTGTTTGCATGCTTTCAATTCTCAACAGGGTGTATAGGTGACACCAGAGAGAAGAGAAGAAGGTTGGAACACCCTTGGTGAACGAGACATTATAATGACTTTCCAAGATGAACTTTAACATGCTCTTAACTGTGTGAAACGGACACACCAGAGACCCTTAGATCCAATTAAATTTAATAGTTGTATTACAAGGTTAACATATTAAACACAACCATATGCATTGTTTTCACCTTCATAAAAACGAATGAAGCTATTGCTTTTAATAAAATTAAGTCTTATTGAAAACATTATCTCTATTTAGTACTTCATCCTGCACTGAACGCAGAGCAAGCCAAACACAACTGTACAGTAACTCAAAGTCAAAGTCTGCCACCAGGTCAAATGCAATAAGCAGCATTTACAGTATTTGCCTAAGTGTGCCGACCTGCGGTGGAATTCTGAAAATGCACTTGTAATCCAGTGATGGAGTTGCATCACATCACATTTGTGAGGGATGGTTGTTTTCTAATGTTAAAGAGAAACAGGGGGGGCTCGTTTTAATTACGCCCAGGTCGTACTATGCTTTTTCAAATCAAGGTATTTCTTTGTCAACTGTATTAATCATCAACCTCCAAGATAAAGCGGCTGACACTAATGCAGCTGACACTTACCTCCGATGCATCCAGCAATGAAGTCCATCGCCACTCTTTAACGTCACCTGGTTGAAGGGAGACTTAATATTTGTTACCAAACGTTAACCGTAGAGACTCTCAACGTTTTATGAAACGTTTTCACCTTAAACCGTTTACTTCGCTGTGCACCGGACAGTCACTGTCCCTGGATGTCTAATCTAGATAATGGACTAATTGACACTTTCAGTTACCGTTTGTGTTAGCTAGCACTGGCTAGCTAGTCCCGAGTCCCCCTCTTAAGACCCAATAGTCCAGGAATACTGACAGTATTTATACTTTTTAATCGATTATTTAGCTGGTTTTCTAAATATCCCGGCAAAATTCTCTGATTGACCTATGCGTCCTCAGTGAACCGTTGTAGCGTTTACAGTCAAGGCGGAGACCCTCCCCGCTGTCTGTATGAAGGAGGTTTATTCTGTAGCACACAAGCTAGCGTCGCAGGAAGTAACTAGTAAGGGGGCGGGAATTGCCGGCATTGGGTTGAGTTTCTATCCAATCAGAGTGAAGAGATCACGCCGACACCCCGCTTTTTACGTAATCCTCATCATTCATTGGCTGTTTACCGCAAGGGCTCCCAGTGTTTAAATGCGTCACAATCGCCGTGTGATGTTTTGATTTTGAATGAACTGTCCCTGATGAACTGTCTCGTGTCGCGTGGATGGAGGCGGTTTAATCATTCACAAATATTGTATTTCATGTTTATGGACCAAATGAATGATTGACATCCTAAAGAATTATGCATTATTCCATGAACATGTTATACTCGGCTTCGTTACCCAAAATATATCATGAGCAAATTATCGTATTTCTTTTAGAGACAATAAAATATACAAACCAAAGGCAAATTTGTATTTATTTTTTATTTGACCAACTATATATATATATATATAATACAAAATAAAAACAAAAACACAACGTTTTGTATATAGTGTTTGTTTTTCTAGACACATTTTCCCTTCAATAACTAAATATTTACATGCAGTTATCTTTCGGCCATCTTCGGGAAAAATCGGGACCAATGTTTGCAGTCGAGGCTGTTTGGCCAGTCGTGTGGCCACGCCTTTACTGCACGTCATGTAACAGCAACATACTCAAGGTTATGTAGCATATGTGAAAGGGAGAATGGGTTCATATCTGACTAGTATCTGTTGGCCAGTCATCATCTGACAGGATGTATATCGCAGATTTTGTGTCCGGATCAATTGCAGGTAAGAATTAACGCTCGCTAGCTTGAGCTGGGATGTTTGCTAATGGCTAGCTACCGTGTATTAGCATGCTGCAATATATATGATAGCATGTGGGAAGATAATATTTATCCTGCCGTCTATAACTGTAACGCAATGTGTATTGTAAAGCTGCTTTTGCGTGCTCGTTTAAACATGGTATATCTGTATCCTCCTTATTGAACCTTAAGAGTGGTAGTTGAGGATGCACACTGTAGTACGAGTACAGACCATTGACAACCTGGAGCTGTCATGGCACACTTATACACTCATACTCATACATGTAGACAGACTGTACTCCCTTAATTATGCAGATGAATTATATCTTCAGATATCTTATTTTCTCCAGTTACCAACATTTTTTGTTAAATATTTACAAGCAACAAAAAATCAGGTTTGGTCTGCTTGACAGCTGCAATTTCCTAAAAAGGGTTGCAGTTGGAGCCCATACCCTTGAGAATTGCTGTGTGTCTGCGGTGTCCTTGATGCTCTCTGTGCTCCTGAACCTCACAGGGGCATGTGGAGTTGCAGTTGGCTACCCTCTGGACACTGTGAAGGTACAGTTCAATTGGTACAAATGTGAAACCTGTCAATATGGCTATATAACTAATGGATGTCATTTTTTATGCCTTATTCTTTATCATTGTAGGTCCGGATCCAAACCCAGAAACAGTTCACTGGGGTATGGCAGTGTATAGCGGCAACATTTTCCAAAGAAGGAGTAAGTGGAGTTGTAGCATGTTGTCTTAGTGCACCTTCTACGAAATGTCCTCAGTGACCAGGGAATGACAGGAGAGCTCCTCCCCAACCTTTCATCTCAACCCGCATCCCTTTGCTCCCATTCCTCTACACCCTCATCCCACCATCTCTCCTCAACCTGGCTCCTCTCTTTTCACCTAAGCCCTCTTGCTCCCCTCCCCCAATGGGGCATCCATTGCCTCTCTCTTGCCTCTCCAGCCTCTCTTATCACCATTACCACGTAGGATGTGAGATTAGAGGTCAGTCACCTTTGTACAGGAAAGGCTGCAGGTTTAGCTACAGGACATGCAGGTGGAGGTCTCAATAGCAACCACAGTATTTGAGGCTATAGGACATTGTTGTAGACACAAAGGTGAGCTGCAAGGG
>JAOWBC010000383.1:4281828-4302854 GCA_028566105.1 Hypoplectrus providencianus | reverse complement strand
TGTGTGTGTGTGTGTGTGTGTGTGTGTGTGTGTGTGTGTGTGTTTTGTGTGTTTGGCAGGCTTTTAGACTTACAGATGTACCAGGTGCCGTGTTCATTTCCTGTTTGTGTTAGTGCCTGTCATTACCTCCCATGTATGGGGCTGAATTGTAATTCATGAGCATGTACATATTAGCTGGATCTGCCGTCATCCTCAGTTTACAGAGTTTCAGAAGCTAACTGTGTTGGAGGAAAAGATCTCACTGATTTTCTCTGTTCTGTTATTTTTACAGTTTATGGTTCTCACCCTCATCATCATTTCTAAACATTTCACACAAGGGATCTGATGTGAAGCAGAAGACAACAAATGATATTATTAGGAATAACTCATAACAATTTTACCATTACAAAGAATTTATAAATGAGAGCATCACTTGTTGTCTGTGTGGATGTAATGAGTATATCTACTCATGTACTGTACAGTTTTGAGGTTACGTGTTCTATATTTTACTTATTACTGCGACATAAATAACTTTATACTCTACTTCACTTTATAGGCAAATGCATACATTTTACTCCACTACATTTAGCTGACAGATACTTTTCAGGTCAAGATTTAACACTCAAACTCATTCATTTCTATTGGGACTATACATTTGGAGTATTTCCAACACGGCGAGTGGATCCATTCTATATAACAACTTTTACTTGTAAACAGTAAGTTGATTTTGGTACTGACATTTTTGTACTTTTATTGAATTAAGTTTTGAATGACTTTTACTTGTAGTGGTCCTATATCTTTTAATTACATAATATGAGTGTGAGAGCTAAAGAAACTGGGAGTTCAGGAAGGAGCTGACTGAGAGGGAGGATAGCTGAGAGAAGAAGAGATCAGAGAGGTTGTGAGGATGACGAAGGTCATTCACCAAGCAAAACAGAGACAGCACGGGTGAGATGGAGGAGAGGAAAAGGGACAAATCTCTGCATGGTCTCATAAGAGCAGGGGTACCATCCGAACTTCCTCACCCCAAGCTGTGCACAGCGCTGTGGCACTGCTGGTTATCAAAGCATCAAAGTTGTGGAAGGAAGTGTGGAAGTTCGCACAAGTTTCTGACAAAAACATCAGTGGGTATGTCGTCATAAATGATGCTCAAAGAAAGACAGAAAGAAAAGAAAGGAAAGACCAGGGTGGATGCTGCTTTTTCAGCTGTGTGGCCAAAGTTTCAAAGTAAACAGATGTGTGGCTGCATGTATAAAGTGAATACAATCAAAGGATTGAACTGTTTTTAAGGTTTTTGTATCATTTCATTTTGTATCTTCTCAGTCGTGTTCCTATTGTATTAAATTACAAACTATTACGTTCACAAGTGGACCAAAGAGTAGAGCAGGATCCAGACACAGGAGGTAAAGAGAAAGGTTAAAACAGTTTTTATTGACTTGTGGCTAAAGGCAGGTGGGACTGAAGGAGACTCAGAGTGGTCAGAATGTGGCCGAGGGTTAGAAAACAGGATTTTAGCTGCTGCAGCAGAGAGGGGAGGTTCTACAACTGTGGTTGGTACAACAGTCTAGTCAAGTGTGACTGATGAGCTAGAGTTCATATACTGCAGCTGATGAAGACATGAGAAGCAGATGTGTCAGCAGGGAGGAGCTGACGATGATCAGTGAGCTGATCAGTGGCAGCTGAGTGGAGGTTCAGGTATTAATATTCTCTATGTTTAATCATGGAACTGTAACTTTTCCAAGAGCAATATATTCTTAAATAAACTAAAGCAGGTTTCTGAATGATAAAGTTGCTACATATGATTCCCTTATTCAAAGCTGGTGTGTATTACTAATGTGGCCAGTACACTCAAAGACAGAGAGGCTGAATACAGGAGCAGCTAAGCAGCTAATCAATGTATTGCAATACAATGGATAAATACTGTGCAAGTTTAGATTGGAGGCCAAAAGTCATACAATAAAACAAAGAAACAAACAGGTCAAGACCACCAACTTCTGTGTTCTGTGGTAAAATTAATGCTTTTTATATTGTTTATTATTATACATAGTGGTAAGTAATGCTTTGGACAGGGCCTCAGTAAAATGTGTTTGAAATTTGTATTGCTTTACCTTGCCATTAAACAGCTGCAGAGAACTGAGCTGTTCTCTGTGCTTTTTCAAAGCCATCAGACTCTATTGACAAAATGAGTACATGGGAGGTGTTGCAGCACATGTTACTTCCTCACCCTGTTAGCTTGTATTGTGCTACAGGATGACTCTTGGATCCGTCAGACCCTAACCCTAACCCTAATCAATAATGACCACCACTCATAGCGTACACCATGTTCTTTCTGTCCATGATCTGGCTGACAAAGTTGAAGGACCCAGATGTAATGTTCAGGCTAGCCTGGAATGAGGCCCATGGAGTTAACATACCAAAGCGTAAAGAGGTCACGCAGTAAGACATTTCACTTATACAAAGGCTTGACACAGCAGGCTTGATGCTGGTGTTATTTGCATGTCAGCAAAGAGGCACTAAATGCTCCAAAACCTCCTCTGCTCCACTTCTTACCTCTGTGAAACCAAACTGTCATTTTCGTTTGAGAGATTCAGTTAGCGGTTTTCGTTCAGCTCATATAGGGACGTGAGAACAAATAGAGGGGCCTGATTATTCCTAATTGTAACCGTCATTCAGTTTTGGCACGGCCATACACAAATAGCAACGCTGATTGACTTTGATTAAAATTAATTTGTTTTGGGGGGTTAGTCCCACTTGCATTAGACTCGCTCAGTGAACCTTCGTCTCGCTGACCTGATTCAACCTCTGCTTCGTTGCTCAATTTGCCTGTTTGTATAACTGCTGTACTTGAACATACAGGGCCTTATTTTGTAAATAGGTCTGCCAGCAACAGGCCTTCTAATTTTTTTCATTAGGAGACCACCAACCCAAGCCTCATTAGGGAAGAAACACACAGAACCCATAAATTGCAGAGAATTAGAGCTCCACCTAATTACCAAGTACACAGTGTAGAAAAAACACAGGAGGACGGATGATTCAAAAGCTTTAGAAGTGATCATTCTTGGTTTCATTTTGAGTTCTTTTCTTTGGAAAAAAAAAAAAATAGAACCAACGTTCGACCAAGTTAACATTTATTAGCATAGCTTAGTGTAACACTCGTTTTTCTATGGCTCCATTGTTCCAACACTCCTGTATGTGTAAAGTCTCACAAAAAATGCATTGACTGCAATAGTGGCTTGTCAGAGGCTCCTTTATTCATCTTTTATGTCTATTCCTATATTCTTAATGTGCACCAAATAAGCAGTGAGCAACCACATTAGAAACATGTCAACTACCTTTTGTGTTTCTGCATTTGACAGTAGAACATTAATAATTATTATGACTGTTATAAGATTTTGTTGAGTTGAGACTCTAGTTTACAAGAATCGTAATGCTAATTTATTTTATTCTAAAATTAATATTTGACATCAAAGAAACCTAACAATAAGAACGAAGGGGGTAAATACTCATGTAGACATCAGAGGGAGGGAGCAGACTAAAGGGCTTTTCAAGAGCTCATGACAACAGCAGGACACATTACAAAACCTCACAAGTCCCTGAAATGCTTATGGAAAACCTTGGATAAAATGTGAAAGTATAAGTATAACAAATATGTAAGCTATTAATTCAACTCTACAGACAGATTTCTGCTTTCTTGGAAAAAATACTGTGAGTTGGATTAATTATGGGTTTATTGCACCCACAGGGTCTTTACACTGTAAATCCCCTGTATGCTTCCTTTGGGATAATCAATTAAATAAATTAACAAGTAAAGCACCTGCTAACGTCACATCAGGTATGCCCTGAAATGTTTATGGAAAACTTTGGATAAAACGTGAAAGTATAAGTACAACAAATCTGTAAGCTGTTAGTTAAACTCTATTGACAGATTTCTGCTTTCTTGGAAAAAAAAAAAAATACTGAGTTGGATTAATTGTGGGTTTATTGCACCCACAGGGTCATTAAACTGTAAATCCCTTGTACGCTTCCTTTAGGATAATCAATTGAATAAATAAGCAAGTAAAGCACCTGCTAACTTCATGTCAGGTATGCCAAATCCTAATTGGGTTTAACATTGTTAGGGAGTTTATACTGAAAGCATTATACAGCTGTAAGTAAATACGATATATATATAAAAATAATAATAAATAAATAAATAAATAAATAAAAACATTTTAAAAAATAATCCTTTTCAATATGCTTTTTTTGTATAACAAAAGTAGGGAGAGGTTTATCATGATGGATGTCTTTCCCAACTTGTTTACTTTTGTTTGCACATGGCAAATATGACAAAATATGTAACTAGGCAAAGTTCAGAAATAAGCAAACAGATAACAGTCTTTAAAAAAAATAGGTGATTCTAAACCTATCTGTGGTGGGTTGTAAACGCTAATCTGTGTATTTCCCTTGGCATACTAGAGTTATGCAAAAGAAAAAAAAAATGCTCCGTCAGTTTAAATTCTTTGAATATTACAATAATCGGGCCGGACAAAGCTGATTAATTCCCACTTGTGAGCAATCTCAGGCCAGACCAAAGGCCACCACTATGAATGGTAGCTACAGCTTATTGTTTTTCCTTTATATTGACCAACTGTAAATGATCTAATATTTGTTTGACATGTACAGTTTCACTTTTGTGTCATTCATCATGCCAAATGAGCTGTATGCATGTTTCAAAGTGTGTGTGCGTGCGTGCCTGTGTGTACGTGTGTGTGTGTGTGTGTGAGAGAGAGTGTGAGAGAGAGAGAGAGAGAGAACAGTTGTACGTGAGTGAGAAAGAGTGAGAGTGAGGTCATGAAGGACAGCCACAGTAAAGCTGGCCTCTTGCCAACCACGCAGCCACTATACTAATTGCATCAGCAATTAATCAGAGGTTAAAAAACCATGACAGCGGCTGAGTTGATCTTTTTGGCACAAATGACAGAGACAGATAGTTATATTTATTTTATTTAAAATCTTATATAATACACTGAGATATTTAAAAAAAAGACGGTCTTGGATGCCGGCTTAACATTTCCATAAAACTTTAGAATGTTTGTACAGCTTTCCAAATCCTTATTACAATTTTATAGAAAAGCAAACATGCAAGATCCTAGCTACATAAATTCTTTGTTACTCGTAAGTCATGGCAGATTCCCATGAAAGTTTACCGCATGTGGAGAGAGGTATTGCAGCATTAAACTGTATCCTGGGAATTACAATTTCTCACGGTTTAAATGCATGTGGCAAGATAATGAAAACTGGATTATTTGTGTCCAGTTTAAGTTGTGTGGCTGTAATTGCATCTATATTTTATGCTGTGGAAAGGAAATTTTAAAACTTAAAAGGGAGAAATTCTACTAAGGTAATTTAAAAAAAAGGCGGAATTCAGGCAGAAACTTTAACCAAGCCTTGTGTTGAAAAAGCTAATAAATGAGGTCATGAATAGTTAATTTAAGCTGAACTGTGTGGATGATTACATCAAGATCTCCACCTCAAACAATTACATGGGTCGTTACTTTTTATCACCGAACACAAACTGCAGTAGTATTTCCTAAATCACCTCCCCTACCAATGCTGGGTGGTAAGCTAAAAACATGCAGTACAATATGGTAGCAACCTGTCAGTCTCCCTGAATCACACACTGCTTTATTGTCTATTTGACTATAAATATGTTTAACGAAATGATCATCATGTTGTATTAGAGGAGTAGAATGTCATGATGGAGACCATACTCCTAATAGGAAATGTTAAGTTAGGTGAATAATCGAGTTAAAGAAGGGCAATATTTTATACAATGGGACTTCATTTTTTAAACCAGTGGAGTCGCCCCCTGCTGGCCATGAGAAAGAATACATGTCATTTCTGGAGGCATTTCATTTTTTGCACTGGTTGAACTCTTGTTCGGTTCCAGCAGAGGGCGGTCACCACTCACTCAGTCACACCCTTCAATGTACCTTCGCAAAGTCCTAAACGTCAAAAAACAAATTTCTGCCACGCTTTTGGTCAACAATTAAGTAGTTAATTGTAATAGTAATAATGACGTAACACTAATAGTTAATTCGTGCTACAATATGCAAATACAAATAATCTGAGAGATGTATTGTCCCGAAACAGTGTTACACCCATCAGTGTTTTCCAGTTGCAGTTGTTTGTGTACTTTTCAGGGTCAGTTCAGGTGAATCAATTGCTCGGTGTGATGACCCTTGAAAGCTGCATCAATAAAGGACGTCATCACCAACAAAGCAGTTAATACACGGGGTTATGTCCCCACTGTTGGCTCAAAGTGTCAGTTTTTGTGCCCAAAATCTGAGGCCTGTTAGTAGGGAAGGACCAGCAGAGAGAGGGGCACCGGAGACAACAGATGATGGGATACTACTGCAAGAGCAAACATGTTTTCATGTCCTCATTTCATCTGGATCACGTTATTTACTGACCCTGTTGTTTATGTGGGAATTATTCTGGCAGAAGCAGTGAAGTGTAAAAGATCCCTGAAAACATATCTCCATAAGTCAATTTATTGCAGCACAGACATGTAGTACGAATATTTATTACATATACTGTCCTACATTAAAATTCTACTCAATCTAACTTTTATGTGTTTTCACATAAAATATTCCTCACGGGGCAGAACAAGTCGTTCATTCACATGTGAGATTGACACCAGGAGGAACGATTGGGCGGCTGGGGGAAGGACGAGGGAAGAAAGTTGGGGAGGATGTGACTGGACGCAGAACGAAAGCAGGAGGAGGAGGAGGAGGAGGAGGAGGAGGAAGAGAGTTGAGAGGAGGACAGAGGACGGGAAAGGAGGCCAGGAAAACGGCATGTTCTCTGCGTAAATGATAACAGGGTCTTTGTGGATTCACGGTTGTTGCAGCTGAGTAATTTTCCGCTGCGTTTGCAGACCACCTGGCATAACATTGACCCCCACCTCCCTCCTCTAAGGGTCATTACATAATATTAGTGTCTTAACTGTGTTAATTACTTTGTTACAGTAGCTTCACAGCATTCGATTGAGATTTCACTGCGGATAACACTAATCATATATTATTTTTGTTTTAATCTTGTTATTCTTGCAAATCACGCCAATAAAAGCCCTTTGGTTTGTGTCTCATACAGCCAGTATGAAGACTTACTGCTCAGTGAGTGTTGCAGTCAGGTGGAGGAGGATGTTTCATTCCGTGTGGGCCCAAGCTAAGGGGATCCAAAAAGTTCAAACGGGGCGACAGATTTACTCCCAGCAGATGGAAGTGAACTGAGGTCAAGCGGCGATACTGAATAAGCACACGTCTCACATCATCAAAACCAGGACAGTCTGCTCTCATAAACATCACAACAGAACGAGAGCAGAGGGTGTTGTAATGTGTGCCGGCTGCATGCCATGACTCATCCGCAGCCTCACTCATAACACCTTTTTTAGGCACTGCTGGAAAAGTTTGATAAGTGACTTTAGTGCGATTGGAAATAAGTTTTTACTGGTTGCAATTTCAGTCTAATTCAAAAGATTAGTATTGCAAAGTGTGCATTTCAGTGATGTCATGAGGACCTTTTTGCATCAGAATTCCTCATGGCAGAGATCCAGCAAGATAATGGCTGGTTGTAGTTGCAGCAAGAGTTTAATCTGATCATCTCACACTTTCACTAAATAAAGATACTGTATGCTGTAAATATAGGCTGTATATTCCATAAATATACTGAGTGTTATTTATAGTATATATATATGTGAGACCCAGCAGTTCCTGTTTGTAGAACTCCTGCCATTGTCTTCCTACTCCTTACGTCATCAAGATGTTTATTTAACACAGTGTTCCCAGCCAGACACATAAAAAACGAGGAGGCTAGCTGTTCCTGAGATTACCAGTGTGTCAGCAACATGACGTACAGTATTCAGCATTATGTTTGACGTCTTACTTGTCCTCATAATCAGTATGTAAATGTTCCAACCATGTGGATTTGGCAACACTGTGTATGCTGCAAGCAATCTCATAATCTCTACATGCAGTCATATTATTTGCATTAAGTGAGTTAAAAGTTCTCTCAAATCTGTCTTCTGTCCTATATGAAACTGGATTCAGCAGCTGGTTAGCTTAGCTTACTTAGCCAGCAGCTGGTTAGCTGAGACTGTACCAGAGAGGACCAGGCAGCTTTGGTTTGTCCAAACTGACAGAATCTTTATGCAAATCTCTTTCAATGCACATCTGCTAACACTTAAACTGCTCCGACTATTGCTAAAACCACAGAATGTCATCATTTCAGAACAACCTAAGCATGATACAACATGTTACACAAGTTTGCTGCTGCCAGCTATATGTTAAACTATGACATGTGAACTTGTGAATTTACGATCACACTAAACTGAAAGAGGACTGGGGACAACCCAGGAACAATGGACCCTGGAGTGCAAAACCCAGGGAACATAGGACCTAGGGAACTGAGGAGCTTTCTTGAATAGAGATGGGAGCCATTGCTACATGTGTCCTGACTACATGGGTCACAAAAAGTGTCATGTGAAGTTAACAGGGAATTCTTTAAAGGAGCAACTGATCCTCTTGATAATTTACTGCACAGCAGGGCTGTTGACGTGGCCGACTCCAGAGATAAGGGTGTCTGTCAATTATTATTTCAACTACTGAAACTTGTCTTGTCCTTAATCTAACAAAGCACCCTGAAAGGTACACCCTTTCCTTTCATCTCAACTTTGGGTTGACCTCTGGCTGTTAGATGTACTGATGTTGTGTGGTTTTCCCTTTCTTTATGATTTGACCTGTCATAATCTAGATGTGTTTTGCCAGCTTGGCATGTTGAGGCCGTGTACTTCATGTGCTGCATGCTGATAAAATAGATTATTCACCCAGGAACAGCCTTCAACAGCCTGTTGAAGGATAAGAGAAGAGGTGAAGCAGGGTCAAGAGACAAGCTAGGCCCAGGTTTTAAGCATTTCAACAGCAAACAAGCCAATAAGATAGAAGATATTCAGCAGATGGTAAATATCATGTAAAAAAAACAAAAAACATATACAATGATATTTGTTGTATGTATTGTAAATGTATTGCCATTCCCTTCCCATTGTTTAAATGGTGAAATACTATCTACAAATAACCCCCAGGACATGCATGTTGAAATGTCTAACTATCTGCTGACAGAGATGAAAAACATTTGCATGTACAACATTCAAATTCCATGTTGTGTGTCTTTCACCACAAGAAAGTTCCTGCTCATTTGCATACAGCAAGTGTCAGCAGTAAATATTTGTAATAAGTAGTTACCTTATTTACAAGGTTGGTGCTTCCATGAAAATGCTTAAAGCTACTATTGATTTTTCAACAAATAATTAGTTCCATGTCTTAGTCTCTTGAACACATATTAAAACCAGTTTGGTTTAAAAGAATCAAAATGGAGCGCAACACTGGGTTAAATAAGATTCAAAGTTCAAAGTTCATTTCAGTTCAGTTCAAAATGTTTTGTTTTTTTTTTTTTAAATCAGAGGCACTGACAAACTGTTGTTTAAAAGCCTCAACATTTTAGGGGGAAATCTGGATCGGATGTATCACCTTTTTTTTTTTTTGCCTTTTCCCATAACAATACAATCATGACTCAGATGCTGGCTGGGAAACTTGACAGAAGTTTCACTCTTACAGTCTGGCAGCATTTCCAATCAGCCTTTTGGCCACTTTTGGTACGTGATAGCCCTGCAGCCTCAGCTGACACATCATGCACATAGTAGACGGAGCTCTGTCGGATGACTTTGACTTACTGGTCGGTAAAGGTTGCATAAGAAACATCAACAAACAGAATGTACTCGTGGGCCTCGTTGATAGTGGGGGATGTTCGAAATGGACAAACACAGTGCAGGCACAAACATGCACAGGCGCACAGACACACTGATTTTGAAAGTGAAATTGTATCGGGAAAACCAGTAAATCATATGACCACTCTGGATAGAAAAGTTAAAACGCTTGCAACAGCTGTTTGTGGGAGAAAAAGCATGCACGCGCACAAAGAGTTACATTCCAGGTCATGCTGCGTTTCATGACACACTTTGAGGCCTGACAGCCTGGCAGCATTTCAAAAGGGAAATCCAGGGCACTGTAGGGCATACTGCTTTTATCGTGCCCGATAGAAGAGATGTACCTCAGATGAACTGGCTCTTACATCATCCTCTGAAATGCATCAGTTTGTACATTGTGTTTAGTTCTTTCCGTTTCACATGATGTGTCATGAATTAGTTCTGAATTAAATGTCAACGTCTTTTGTTTTTTTTCACAGGGCTCCCGTTCACTTCAAGTCACTGATGCTTGCCAACTTGCACACACCCACTAACCTTCACTCCTCTCAAGTTTATTACCCTTATTGTTCACGACAATGTGCCAATGAAAGGTGACAAGTCACACAGACAGGCAGGGATGTCTTTGGCAAAAGTCCAAAGAGTAGGAAATTCTTTTCAATTATACAACCTCTCCAGCACCTGATAAGAATAAGGAGAAGCAACTTATTTCAACTCATTTACAGGCTTTTTCCAACTTTTTTGATATGTTGCCGCAAGGAATTGAGGCAACCTATCTTAAAGATTGATTAAGTCCTTATGGAGCAGGAACACATATATAACCATAATAAGCTATTTACACTGGCTGCAGTTGAGACAATGTTAGCTTTTCTGAGTTGGAAATCAAGGCACAGATTTTCCTGTTGTGGATATCAGTTTGGATCCTACAGTCACACAAAAACCAAAACAAACTAAGTGAATGAGGTGTCAGTAGCATGAGACGAGCCCCATCTGTGTTCTGCAAGGTCAAATTTCAGTTTTTGTCAAGTGGCAAGCTAGCAGGGTGAAAATGTTCTTAATATAGTGTACACTTACACTGATAGGGATCTTTTTACATGTTTTTTTATTTAACAATCACATTTTTCAAAGCCATCAAATTCCTTTGATAAAAAAAAATGTGATTCTACTTTTTGAGCTGCAGGTCCACTGATGCCTGGATCTGTTTGTTTGTGTGACTTCCTGAATTCAAACTAACAGCAGTACAGTGGTTAGATCCAGTGCCATACTCAGCTTCTCCATGCACAGACAATGCACAGGGGCTAAAGATAAAGATACATGCATGTATGTCCCTTAGATGTATAATAATGAAGCAACGTCATCATATTACGTTAGGTAACGTGTTGCAGAAGGGCTAGGGAAAATACTATTGTGGCACTGCAACACACGTGTTTCCATCATAATGTGAATGTTTGGACTTAAATACACAAGGGACACCTATATATAGGAAGCTAGAGAATTATATGAATACCCTTGAAAAAATTGCAAATATGGAGGAAAATCTACCTGATTCATCAGAACACACTGCAAGGTTCTTTGGCATGAAACAGGTCTGTCTTCTTCAGAGGCCGGCTAGTAATCACACTTGATCGTCATTGTTCTGTGGTGGCCAGGAGACTATATAAAGAATGTTTAAGGGAGGAAGATTATTGTATACAAAGAAAACAGAATTTTAACTCAATTTTCTGAGAAAAGCCTCTTTTTGAGATTCATTCTATAACAGAGGTGACCAGTAAGGATCAAGAGCACGTGGGCTCCCAAGAATATCCTGATCTCGGTCACCTGATGTCAGCACTTCAGCGTGGAGAAATAGTTGAATGATGGTTACTCTTGAGACAACTGCTAATCCCGACAGCATTACGTATTTAAAGAAGGAGCAGGATTGTCTTGGCTATTTTTGCAGCCCTGATCAGGCTTATAGGTGCTGACTCTTTTATATTAAACTTCTTGCTTGCTTTAATTAGTTTCCCAATGACAGTTGGAGCGTGATGATCCTGAAGAGCGGTTGGTTCCCCACTGTGTTGTATAATTTTATTTAACCACATGGAAAGGTTTGCATTGTGATCTGAGACCAAACACCAGTGACAACAACACTTCCAACATCTATTTATATTGGCCTAGTTTCAGATCGTACAGTATGTTTTAAGATACACTCTGGTATCAGGCACAAAACCTGTGGAGTTATTAACCCTAGCTTTGTGTTGTTTGTGTGGTTATGTGTTATGTGGCCGTTCACACAACAGTAGACAAGTCTGTTATTGCTTATGTGCTCATTTAATATCACATGGCTTCATATAGCATAAAGAATGTAGTGTAAAGACCGAACTGAAAGTATCTTAATGACCTGAATATATCGTAAAAGTTGAGCGATCGTAAAAGTTGTTTGTGACCCACTTTCTTTAGGTTATCACAGAGCGTACAGTTCATTGAAGCATGTAAACAGAACATCATTGCAATGTTGTCATAAAAGAACAGCCCTTTCCTTTTTATAATGCAGTAAAAACATTTTATATTGATGTTTGTTCAGGAGGACACTTAGTTCTACTTAGGGATTTAGTTTTTCTCCAACTTTGATTCTGCACTAATCTCTGTGGATTTATCAGAATACGCCTCTTTCATCTTCCTTGTATCATTCAGTTAATAACATCTCCAGTCATCTTCTGTCATTGCTTCACGCTAATGTACCACCAGCGTTATGTAATGCCATGCAATAAGATAAACAAATCAATCCGTGTTGTGACATGAGTCTTGTTTTATCAGCGCTCATACATAACCACAACTTATTAAGCATTGTTTTGGCGCATGCAGCCGTGCATATAGAGTATGTGTGTGCAGTCCTCACGAGCTCAGCACGCTCTGCAGGCGCAGGAAACACATCACAGCAGCTGGCGACACGGTTGGAACTTTCCCTCTGATAAGATCTGGAGTTGTAAGCCACAACTCTCTTTCTGCCCCATGGCAGGTTAATTAACAAATTCTGTGACTCACACTGTCTCGACTGCTTTAACCTCACACCACCCACATCCATGTGAGTTTGTTTTTTTTTCTTCTGGATGACACCCATCCCGTACACTGCACTGCCACTGTTCCTCTGAGACACCTTGGTCTCATGTGACCCTGGCACTCCTGCACAATTTCTTCTACCATACCTCGTCCCTCCTGCTGCTGACAGAGCGAGAGCCTGCTGTTAGATAATAAACCTGTCTCCTGGTAACTCCACCTATGCTTAAATCATTTCACAATGCTGTGCAGCAAGACTTCAACTCAAAGTAATGGTGCACAGGAAAGAGAGGAGGAGAATAAGGAACTTTTAAAGATTTTTCGGTATCCTTAATACATAAATCAATCATTTATTCCCTTGAACACCGATTGGTAATCTCTCTTTAACCCTTTCCTTTGAGAAACAGTTGCTGTGTAGCTTTTCTGTGACAACTTCCCTTCAGCAGCCACTCTCTGAAATGTGATAATGGTTGTCATATTATGTGTGAAAACACATGGCCCTCTGTAAAAGACAGCAATTCAGGCTACCATACTGCGGGAGCATTACTTTGGTTAGGTAACCACCATGCAGCAACAAATACCGAGTTGAAAGTGTCCTCAATGACATGACATGTTGAGGATATTATTTATATGAATGCTGTGGAGAGCCATGTACTTCAAGTGCAAGGCATTTATAATGAATTCATGCACTTTGATATTATAGACAAAGAGCAGACCTGCCAAAAGAAATGTAAAAAGATGGCGGACAGACAAATGAATTTGGGGAGGTAAATAGGAATAAATAAGAATAAGGTTTTGCCTCTGTAACTCCAATCAGAAACTCCTGGTCTGTTTTTTTTTTTTTTCCATTATTAGCTCCACCAAGGAGGTTGTTTTTGCTAGCATTTGTCTGTCTGTCTCTCCGTCTGTTTGTTTGCCAAATTACTCAATAAGTAATGCACGATTTTGGACAAAATTTTCAGCCGTGTGTATTGGGACAAGGAGCAGATAATTACATTTTGGTAGTAATTGTGATCCAGAACACCAGCCAGCACTGCAAGCTACACAACAGAGATACTAATTTCACCAGAATACTTCCAAAATACAAGTCCACTTGAAGGATTTTTGTGTTCTCGGTGCAAAGGCAACAGTTTTACTTTGCTACATTGATAATCATGGATCATTTTTCGCAGCGGTGTGTTGACTAGTTAAGCAAAGCTCCCATGAATCACTGAAACGTCAACGGAAGCAGAGAAAATATATAATTCATAAAATCTGCTCGATGAAAATCAATCAAGATGTGAATATATGATGATGATGATAAACTTTAAAAGCAAGTTATTAGGATCCTCAAGGTTGTTTAGATAATAAACAACCCTGATGGTTCAAGAACACTTTTGTTAACACCCTCTCTAAATCTCTCCCTCTTGCTCTCTGAGGGGTTGAGGCTCACTGTTCTTTCATCCTCAGAAAAAATGAATTTTAAAACTTTATTACATAACAGAGTGGAGAGGCATATCACCATAGGAATAGCAGTATAAACACCCTCTGGCTCGATGTGGTAACTGAAGCTGTTCATCATTCAGACCTCCTCTTCTCGTTTCATAGGGGCACTGAACATCTGAAGGCACAGCAGCCTGTCAGGGATGCCCCACGAGGGTCACATCCACAACACGACCATACACAATGATTGGCAAAGTTCAGTCACAGATTGCCTGATGGAACCAATTGCAATAAAAAAGTGAATCACGGCCGTTTGGTGTAATTTAACACCTTTAAGCACAATATGTTCGATGCAGGTACATAATGTTCTTTGAAGCACAACTGATTAAACTGCTGAATAAATAAAGCATGCAAGACTGTTTGAAGATATGTTTGAGCACTGCTGAAATCAATTTCAACTTCAAAAAGAAGAGAAACCCCAGGAAGTGTTTTTAAAAATAGAGAACAGTAGTTCAATCCTTTTTCCTGCAGACAAGAAACACAACAAAGGGAGGGAGTCTAGACCGATGGAGAGGAAAGGTCACACTGTAGCCAGTTATTACATAAATTGTATTATGTAGCATACATAACAGCTCACACAATTAAGGTATGAAAACTGTGATCAGTAATAAAATGTCTAGATTGTTTTATTGTCTATCTTCATCACCATGTAACAAAAACAAAACAGCAGCCTTAAATATGAAACTATAAACCATGTTTTTTGCCTTACACCTGTGAAATGTGTACAACGCCATGAAAAAGTATCTGAATGTAGTTTTCTGCTTGGATTTGTTAATGATCTGATGAATGAAGTAGCCTACAAAATATAAATGATTAAATGTGCTTTACCTAATACTGCAGGGACAATTATAATATTTTATGTCTTTGTAGAACACATCCATTAAACATTCATAGTGCTGGTGGAGATAAATAACTGAACACCCAGAGTGAGCAAAATGAATTCAGGTATTAGCCAACCTGCCCATATATACACAGAGCCAATATACATAACATCATTTTATTACACTACAATTGACTCAACTTTTAATTGATTTATTCTTTGTGACATTTTTCCTACTTTTATTGTCATTTATATTATTTAAACCCAGACGGTTATTCCACCCTGAATTTCACTGCACATATTATATAAGCATGTGACGAATAAAATAATAAACCTATGACTCCTAGTGTCAGATTATTTAATGCACTTGAGCTAATTCTAACAATACTAAAGATGGCAAAATTGTAAAGCTGTGTTATTTAAGGTAAAAGGCTTACACATGAAGCTGTCAAAGGACTGCCTGTGGCTGCTGTGATTTATGGTTTCCAGGTTCTGATTAAACAAGCTCTGACAGCATTAGCATGTTAGTAATAACAGAAGCGCAGCCTACCCAGGGCCATGACAGTCATAACGTCTCCAGGTACTTAACTATGGATGTATACAGATAATTGGGCAAAATATGTAATTTCTATAAAAGTTGCTCAGTGGTGCATAAAGCCAAAAAAATAGTTTGACTTCTGTGTTTAAAATAACGCAGAGGTTCTGAATATGCTTCCATGCTACTCAGCCTCAAGATCAATCTCATAAACTGGAAGGAAAAGAACTCTAGATTCAGCCATTATTGAACTTTAAAGGTTTTAGGACCTAATGATTTACTAAATGTAAGTTTCTTTGGGCCCCATGGCATAGCATAACAGACCCAAAGTTGTTATTCCAACAGCGGCCAATCGGCTCCAAAGCCTGACTCTGGGGGTTTGTAGCCAACTGGTGCTCTGATGACCTGGTCCATTATTGATGAACTTCAACAGCTCTTCCTCAAACCATCTATCAGAACTAGAATCCTTTCTCACTTTGAGCTGAGTGAGCAAACAGAAAGCCATTCCAAGCCGGAAAATCTTCCTGTTACTTTTTGTAAAGCTTTTCCAGGACTACAGTCTGATTAGACACAGAAATAGGAATTCTGTGAATGGGACAGAAAGTGTGGCTTAAGGTAAGATCTTTTGTAATCTCTTCATTAGAAACTCAATGTGACCCTGCCTTCCCCATGTGCACTATGTGAAGCATACCAACCATTCAGTTGAGCAGGTATATGTATGTAAAGACATATTAACCCATGGAGGTTCTCATGTGCCGGAGTCACATTGCATTCCCAGGTTTAGACAAACAACCCCACATGCCTGCGCTTGTTCCGTTGCGTCGCCACTGGCATTTAACTTTTATCCAAGTAGATAAGATATGGCAGGATGAGAGGGTCACTGCAAAAGATTCAAGGTTTGTATCTGTCTGCATATTCCAGTTATCTCTGAAATACTGATGTGGCTGTCTCCAGTACTGTACTTCAAAAAAGATATACAAGATAGAACATGAAAAAAATGAAATATTAAATAAAGTGCAGGGAAAGTGATTATGGTGCCAATAAACCCATGAAGGGAAATAGTGGAGGTATTGTCAGCAGCATCAGGGATGTAGCCTGTCAAAAGACCTGACAGAGTCCTCTTTCAGGATCCAGGTGGCCTGGGTGAAGTGACTCCTCTTTCTCCTCTCCATTCTGGCCTGATGACTGCGGCAGCGCTTCCCTGACCCCAATAGTTCAAAGAGGCCATTGGTCAGATGCCTCAAATCCTTCCCGTTTCTGCCTGCCTTGGTCCTGCGCTGCCTAGTAGAAGTGTTTATGTTCCCACAGTCCTATGTTCCCCATTGCAAAATTCTGTCAACAAACATTAACCCCTTTTACTGTAATCAGGTGAATTGTTACCATTGCCAAGTTAAAATAGTTCATAAACATTTTCCAGTTAACCTTCACCCTGACCTCCAGGCCCTTAACATGCTTTAACAACCTCACCTTAACCATACCTTTGGTCTTTCTGCTTTCCATAAACTGCTCAGAAATGGAAATAAAATATGATCCTAAAGCTCCTCTCTGACTCCAAGTTGTCCCGTTTGTTTTGTAATTTATATTTTGCTGGTTTGCAATAGAGCTTGATGACATAGGCCCTGGAAAACGGGACTGACCTCAATGCCCTGTAGGCATGAAGCTCTCTGCAGGGTCAGGCAGTCATGCTGCCATACCATTCGGTGGTGTTCCCATACTCTCCACAGTTCAGGGTAGAATGTTTGTGGTGGCATCTTAAAATTTCTGCAGCAGTGGGAGGCGATAAAGGCGCTGCTGTGCCTTTTTGATTAGGCATTTTGTGTAAACACTCCATGTCTGGTCCTCTGTGATGTGGTCCCTGAGTCACTTCAAGTGATTCACAACATCTAATGTGCTACTGTCGATCTGGAGCAGCTTGTGCCATCAACACACCATAGTAGCTTCCTCCCAGTAGGTCCTCTCATCCTGATTGGCAATCAGGGCTAGCACAGCTGTGTCATCAGCAAATGTGATTATGTTGTTGGATCAGAAGTGGTCCCACAGTCATGTGTGTATAGGGAGTAGATGATGGGGCTCAGAACAAAGCCTTGCAGTGCCTTTGTGTTGAGAGTGAGGATGGATGAGGTTTTGTAGCCCACCTAGCTCCCAGTGGCTGTCAGGAACCCAGATGCACAGTAGGACTGTGAAAAGATATCACTGAGAAGCATCATGGGGAAAATGATTCGCATGTCTTTAGTTCTACAAGCTTGTTATAAATGGAATAAAGATTACTGACAGGGTGTTGTTGAACCACTGTAGCTAGCGAGCTAACTGTATGTTAGCTTGTCAGGGTCATGCTAGCACTGGTTAGCCATAATATCTCTGTTAGCTTCTTTCTGTCTTTTCTATAAAGTTCTGTTGCCTCCTCCTTGGAATTTTGTTATCAGATGTATAGATAATTTAGTTCATCAGAGTTCATTATAAGGAGGGGCAGAGTCAGAATGTTAGCTATCATGGAGCAAGCATGTTAGCTTGTTGGAAGTACCAGAAATTCAAAATCATCTCCTTCCTCATGCATTCAAGGAAGTTCAAGTTCCTTCAACTTGAACAACAACTTCACTTGTTGTTCAAGTTGTCTGCTTGAACAACACTTTTTTTTTAGTTTATACTTTGAGGTTTAGATAACTTTAAAGTGGAATTAATGAGCTATGATAGCTTTTCCTATCTCAGTTTTTTGTCCGACTGGTCAATATCACAACTCTTCGCATCAAAGTTCACCAAAGTTCAGCATTATGTAAAAGCAGATTTCACTTCAGCCCCAAAAGCAAATCTATTGACCGCATCAATGTCATTGAACTAAATTGATTTCGCAGTTAGGTCTATGGTTTAAACGCTGGTGTGACAGGGCCTTTAATCACAGAGGTTTGCCAACTCTGCTTTGCTGTGCGTCAGCCTTTTCTCTTGTGTATGTTGTTTTTTGGGGTGTGAAACAGGATTACTGGCTGCCCAGGTCTTACAGGATAAGGCTCGTGGTATTTTATGCAGTATTTTTTATAGTAACTGTGCATTTGACGGTTCCTCAATACTTCCTTATTCCCTAGGTTGTCACTGGCTCTCAGCTCCAAGTACATTTAATCCCACTGAACATGAAGATCTTTAAAAAACAAAAATTTTTTAATATATATATTTTTTTTAGAAATGTCACTCAAACAGGAGGACATAAAGGGATTTTAGTAGTGGATTTGAAACTGAGTATTTGTAGAATCAGGATGGGATTGACATTAATTTCTATTGTTTTACTTTGAGTCAGGGCTGCAGTTGTGAAACTACTGGTTCATAGAATCACAACCTTCTTTACTTTCAGACACTTTAACCTTAAGTGTCTCATGTGTTTTCAGTAAATGATGACTCTCACTCTCTCACAAGAGTCACATACTGGAAATACTACTTCCAGTTCAGCTGATTCATTCAGACACTTTCTTTTTCCTTACATACATCTTCTCTAGATATTTTTTGAAAATGTTTTGGTATTGCACAAGATATGTCAATGAAATGGTGTTTCCAGAAAACACACAGTCCCATATAGATAACTTGATATAATTTTAAACTTGGGTTTAGGTCCAGGTGCATAGCAGCGGGGAGAGCAGAGGACCAGGGTGCAGGCTTAGCAGCACCGTCAGGGACTAAGGGCATTTCAGACCGGGGGAAACAGACAGGCAGAGGGTCGATCACCGGGAGACAGTTTGTAGGGTAAAGCTGGACAGTTCTGCATACTGCAAGTGACAATCTGTCAAAGTGTCCAAGTCCAACTGAGGCTTAAATAGCTGAGGCGTGATTGCTGAATGCAGGCAGGCAGGTGATCACAGATACCAGGCAAGTGTGTGATGGTGGACTGGGTTCAGGTGTGTGATTGGCTGATGCAGGGCAGGTGAGCGGCTCTGCCTCAGCTCATGGTGGTGGTTGTGACAAACTTCTATTATGTAACAAAGACACTTAACATAAATTCAGTTAGTTGTAAAAATGCTAAACTCATTTGAACCTGTTTTTATGTTGGTTGATAGGCCCTTGAAGTGAATTATTTTGTGTTTTACAGCCATTATCAAAAAGCTGCTGTGTTACTATGTCATAGTTTAAATATTTGATGAAGGCACAATATTGTCCGATCGTGCTTTTATTAAAAACTTTATTTTCATGCAAGAGTGAATCCAAGTGTGTCGTGTGTGTTTATGCAAGATGCCTGTATTTAGAGCATGTTTTCATGGAGATTTTCATAAATATATAATACCTTTATGAAAAAAAAAATACATTAACATGCTGTAAGAAAGATAGAAACCTCTATTGATATATTATTCCTTCTATGCTTTACTGTTAACATTTAACAGCCATGTCTTTTAAGCCATGATAAGTAAACAAACACACTTTGAAATAGCTGCTATTGATGGTAACAAAAAAGCACAGAAGCTCAGCTCAGCTTCAACTCTGTGTGAGTCTGTGACCTCTCAGTCACGTAAACGGTTTCTACAGGTCATGTGAGGTGAAAATGGCTCATAAGGGAACAGGAAAGTGGTTTCTAAATTATGCAAAACTTTGCTCAGCTCCACTCCTTAAAGACATGCGTATCAGCTTTTAAAGTGCAAAGGTTTCCGTGAGCACTTTTAACTGTATGTTGCTTGTTGTTAATTGACAAGTTAGGGTTTTCACATGGTCCATTTCAAGCAAATTGCTTGACTGAAAGCAGAGCTTTAAGTAAGGACGATACTCCAAAGAAATATGGATTAAAAAATATTCTTAAAGTTTTTTCTGTCCTCACAGATTGACAGGAATGTGCAGCCTTGGCAGCGGTACAAGCTCACATGAAATCACTAACTGCCTATGGTTCAACCAAGCTGGTGTTTTTTTTTCTGCCCACAAACTTTGTTACATTTCATTATAACACAGTTTGAGCACACACAGAATTGCCATTCATTTCACACACGGCTAAGAAATATAGTTCCCTTTTCTAATATTGATGTTGTTTCCATCAGACTCCTATAGCTGGCAAATCCCCAAACTATGTGGATGTTTTAAACTTCATGTATGAATTATTATGTTTTTAACACTGCTTCCAAAGTAGTCCATGTTAGTCGAAATAATCAAGACAGAACTATAAATCATCTCACTTTGCAAGCAAAGCCCATAGAAGGAAAAAAGGAAAGAGAATACATACTGTTCATTTTGTCCAGTGAACATACACCATGTTTCCATATGTTGTTTATACATTCTTGAAGGAATAGTTGGACATACTGGAAAATGCACTCTGTTGCCAAGAGTTGGATGAGTTCATGCTGCTCTTTTGTCTTTACAGTAAATATGAAGCTACAACCAGCTGCAACTTGGCCAAGCATTAACAGTGGTAGTGG
>JAOWBC010000383.1:4238831-4256814 GCA_028566105.1 Hypoplectrus providencianus | reverse complement strand
ATGCCCTTAATGCTTTATTTAATTGGAGAAATGTCAAGAAGTGTGTCTTTTAAATTCCCTTAGATCGAGAAAAACTGATAAAGTAACCTGACTGGTGCCCTTCCAGTTGTGGCAGTGTGATGAACTACCTAGTAGAGTGCCCTTAAGTGGATCAAAAAACTAATTGCCCTTTTGAGTGGTTTTAAATTAGGAGGATGCATTACAGTGCCATATGGGCTAAAACATGTTAAAAACTCTGCATCCTGGTTCACAATATTTTTTTGGTTCCACTGAACAAATATTGTACTTCTTCAAGAAATGTAACAATTTTAGAAACAATATAGCTGCAGAGCATAGTCCTTGTCGCACGCACAGTAAGTGCAAAACACCCATCAATGCACATAAATGCATCCGTACACATGCTGAGAAACCATTCACCCAGGTAAACCTCTCATCTGAACATCCCCTTTTGCCTTCATCACTCTCTGTATATCCATCCAACACTCAGCCAAGTGGAAAAAGAGCAGGAGTGTGAAAGACCTCTGCCTGTGCCTCCGTCTCTTGTCATTTTCTCCATGCCTCTGTCTTTCTTGTCCCTTATTTCCAAATAAAAGCCTCAGTGTTTCTGGCCTCGGTGTCCCTTAAGTGTGTTCTGACCTTGTGTGCTGGGAACAGCGAGGCTCCAGACGGTCAGGTGAGGCTGCAGTGTCTACTTTGCTCTGTTCATCTGCCCTACATATAATCAGACGGCTACCTGTGTCCCCTGTACAGACGAAGGCTTATGTGTGGCTTCAGACAATGGGGTTGTCCCCAAGTGCCCCAGATACTTGAAGATAATAAAGGTTATATGTATGTTCCAGACAGTCAGAGTGGAAGAGCGGCTCTGTTGTGCCCAGACTGACAGGCAGCAGGATTATTGCTGAAGAGGTTATCACAGTTTTATCTCACAAATGTATGTGCACAAACATATGCAGGGGTGAGGTGAACGTACATGAACGCGGGTTTTCGGAGAGCGCCATCGCCATTATATGTGTTCAATCAGACAGAAGTGGCATTTAGGGTCGGGTGACAACTTTTTCTTAGATGATCTAAGAACTGAAGCCCTCAGTCCAGTCACACAGAGCGTCTCTCAGCATAATGAGGCAGACGCCAGCATGCCTCTGGATATGGTGTTATACCAAATGGATTTTTATGGGATAACTTGCAACCTCAGCCAACAGTGCTGTCTTTTAGAGGCTGGGTTAGACTATAGCTACTGTGAAGATCACTAAATGTCCTAAAGCATTGTTACCAGACATTTCATTTTAGCTTTAGCGGCTAAATAAGGCTGCAAAGCTAAATTTTCCCAGGGAAAAATTGTCATATCCAAAGGGGTCCCCTGACCTCTGACCTCTCCCCTTTTTTTGATGCAATATGATTTTGTTTTTATTGTTTTTTAAATGTTGTGATTGAATATGTTTTTATAAAAATAAAAAAAAAACAAAAAAAAAAACAGCTTTGGAATTGAGCAAAGTAGGTATGACTGGAAAGTGGAGACTCTTGAGGCTTGAATGAACCCAACTGACCTTTGTCCCGCCCTCATAAGCAGAGTGGCCAATCATAGTGTAGCAGCAGCCAGCTCTGAACACTTCATGTCTCTCCCTCATAGACTCTAATGCAATCGTGAGTTAGTTTATTTTTAGGGGGGTCCGTGGATCAAACACTGTGTCTGAGGTTTGTGTTACAGTGATACTCATTACCCAGACAGATCTGAAGGAGATATACATATTTTCTGAAAAGAGTGGGCCGAAAAGGTGTAGTGCTAACATTAGGAAACTACAGCAAATCAATCATTGACAAGCACTTTTATCATACACCTGCAAGAGAAGGTGAACTGTACAACGTACACATGTAGCTTTTTTATGATTGTAGCAATTAAAACATGAAAGAATTTCTAAGCCTTTATGTTAAAGATTTGTTTTAACAAACAGCAGCTTAAAGGCTCGCACTAAACACACAAGATTTCATTGATAAAAACAGTCAGTGAAACAAAGTGAACAGTCAGAGTTACCATGCTATAAACACTGACAGAAACAAATGTCAAACATTTTAATACGAACTAACTTTCATGATCAGCTTTATATTTTTTCAGATCTAAAACTAAACATCAATTGATTGGTGTTAGAAAATAGTGAAAACATGCCCAGCAGAATGTCTCACAGCTGAGAGCGGCATCTTCAAATGTCTTTTGTCAAGCCAGTCCTCCAAAGAGATTCATTTTTACCACCACAAGATGAAGAAAGACTTCAGACTGCACCTGAGGGCAGGAGGGTAAGGTGTGTGGGTGTGTGATGTCCTGTTCTATTGAGGTTGTAATCTGTGCAGTGGCCTCATGTGTAGCTCTGTGAGGTTGGGCGTGGGAAGATCAACTACCTGGTGGCTTGACGTTTAACTGAGAACATGTGAAAGATGCAGGCGGAGCAGTACAGTAGGACGGGCTGAACAATGTTCTGTGCAACAATAGCAGGAGACGGAGTGGAACACAGAGTCCTTGAGGGTTAGAGATGACTGACACATATGGTGGCTCCTTTGTTGGATGCCATTTGTGTGCCCATCAAAGCAGAATCTATTATCCAATGTCACCCAGAGGTATTTAAACTGTCAACTATTTCAATTGTGTGGTTTTTCATAAGAATGGGATGCTGAGATGAACAGGGGCCAGCCAAAAAACATCATTTACGAGGACATAGGGGACCTGTATCCCCCCGAGTTACAGAACGCATTTCTGCATACTATGTGAGACAATAATATGAAATAAGTGCTTTTTAATCCTCACTTTTCTATTTGCTTAATTGAACCACCAGGGAATTCAGGTTCAGGGTCATGGAGTTTCTTCAAGTCACTTTATAATATGTCCCTGCTTCTTTGTGGCCTTTATGTTGCAGAGGAAAAAGCATCCTCCATACTTCCAGGGCAACTTCAGGTACAGCTTGTATAGCTGTGAACAAAAGAAAAACTAAACTATACATTCAGCTTTGTCAGTTACAACTAGTGGCGCTTTTGTTCTCACCTTTTACCCTTTAAGCTCACGTGTCCTGAGCCGCAATGCTGTCTGTAGAAAGTGGTCGGGTCAGGTCAGGGTTTTAACAATTCATTCCCTTAAAAAAAATCCTTATGTTTCTTGAAACCTCTGCAGCTCTTTGGGTTAATAGTATGAGCATTCAGTGTTCAACTAACAACACATTTACATGGAAATGATATTTCAGGTTAATTCATTGTTTATCTTAGTTGGCTTTATCAGTAAATTGAGTATTTTTAGGTGTTGGACTTCTGGTCAACCAGATTTGAAGAGGTCAGCTTCTGAACTTCTGAGTTTTACTCTGTATTTCTACCACCATCAATAAAGATGATAAATTGCCCTTTGAGAAAAAAAAACATACATTTTCCTTTAAATGTATGCAATGCATTTTCAAATGAGAAGCCTTTAAGTGAGGTTATTACACTAAAATGTATATTAAAACTAATTTAAAAAGTCAATAATAATGCTACCACCTCAAGAAACAGTCATTTTTTAAATTATTACCAGGTGAGAAGAGTAATACAAATCATAAGTTTTAGTTTTTATGTATCACAAATAGAGAAAAGAAACTGCTTAAATTTCTGTCAATTCTTGGGAGCACAGAAAGCAGAGAAACTGAACCAACTTCACACTCCTGGAGATGGCGCTATTTCACAATTGCTAAGCATCGGGCACTAAAGTAGCCAACTGACTAAATATTAAGCATTATGGATATTCCTATGCTGTTCTTGAATAATGTGTTCGGTATGTATATGTAGTTGCATAGTTGAGACATTGTACCCATTTCTAACATAGAGAACTACTGTTAACTTAATGTACCATAGCTTTTAGAAAAACAAAAACTAATCTAAAATGTGCACACACATTATGAAAACTAAAACTAGATCTAATCTAAAAGTAAGGACTCAAATAGAAACGCCGTGAAAAATTCTAATCTATTGTAACTTTGCCTTTCATAGCAGATTGGTTTGCAAATTTTGCATCAGTGCAAATTGTAAGGTGTTTTTCCAAAGAAACTGTACATGATTTTCATTTTTAATTATGTTTTGTTCAACTTCATAACTCTTTATCCCCCTGAGAAAAATACTTTCACCAGGCTATGGGATTTAAAAAAAAAAAAAAAAATCACCCTAAGGTGTGAATCCACCAACTTTGTCTTGTGCCCCTGGTAAGGAAGTTATCCTTGTTAAAGCCGGATGAACCCAAAGGGAAGACGGCTCTATCCTGTCTCTCTCTCTCTCTCTCTCTTGTGTGTTTAAGGCAGGATGCCGGGCCGCTGCTGGGCCTGATCCCAAGTCCCCCGCTTTGATGCAGAGGACTTTGAAGCCCAAGTGTCGAGCATCAAAGGAACTGGGACTGGGCTGCACCCCAACTCTCCATCCTCAGGGTGGGGTGGGGGTTACGGGGGGACACGGTTGAAGTGCAAGGTGTGACTCGTCACAAAGGACTTCAGGTGCTACACAGCTTTAGTGTGCGGGGAGAGAAGAGGAGAAAGGATATAAGACCACAAAGCTAAGTCGGATCTCAGACCCCCGGGGTGGTGTGATGAGTCACTCTCTGTCTCATAAACATCAGCGTGCACACACACACACACACACACAAAATCCACCAGGCAGGATTGAACACACACACATACACACACAGACCCAGACACAGAGTCAGTTCTGCACACATGTACCCACACTGCACTTCAGAGTAAAGTAATGCAGCGCTGAAAGCTTTTCCTTAAATCTGATTGGATGTAGTCACAATGAGGGTCGACGCTCCAAACTTTTGAGCTCTGTTTCCATGGCGATAGGTACTGACATCTCCTGTCGTGACAAGATGTTTTTTTTTGTTACAAGGACCAGGGAGGGGTGACGGCAGCAGTGGTGGTGGTGGTGGTGGTGTTGTTGAGGTTGGTGGGTTTGCACAGCAAGATCTAAACGCTGACAGTCAACGAAGGCTGTCAGAACATCTTGATCATACAAAAAGCAACACAAGAAACTTCTAGATCGACAGCACAGCAACTCTGACTGCAGGCAATAACAATGAACCTAAGTGACCTCATCTGGGAGCAGGGAGAGGGAGATACACAGAGCTTTTTACCCACGCAGAAATACCACTGACGTATTCTGATTTCCAATGACGTATCCAGCCGGGAGGAATATTTTCTCTTCATCTTAATTGGGGTACAATGTGTTTGATAATGAAGCAAATTGGGTATTTTTGTGGGAGACAATTTGCATCCTCATTAGGGTTGTCTTTTAGAGACAAAGGCTATTATACTACAATGTTTTGCTCAAATAAATTTATGTTTGGCCCTGAAAAATAGATCTGTGGAATGCACCGGGGGTAAATTCATCAGATCAAACATGCATGAATGAAATATTAAAAAGTTCAAAGGGGGTACATATAAATCAGTGATTGCAAAGTCGCATTCATTGTGTCATCAGCATCAACGTCACAGCAGCATTTATTTGTGAATTAGAGGCAAAGTATGCGCAAGTCTGTTTGTTTTTTCTCAGTCCCCGCAGGTTCATCTGGGTCCAGCGCGGATCCCAGCAGGAGTGCCAGACACAAGAGGGTGGGCGAGTGCCAAACCTCACTGTTGTCTTCACATGAATAGAGGAACTTAAGTGACCTCAGTCAAACCGATCGAGAGAGCGTGAGGGCAACTGTGAATGGCTAGTGGCAGCGCCTAGCAACATCTGAAGAAAAGCAAGCAGTGCCCCTCTAATTATATTGTATAAACAGTATTAAAAAAATATGAAAATAGGCTGTATTCTTTAAAAAAAAAAAAAAAAAAAAAAAGAGGCTGTAAAAATTTCAGTCAAAAAATTAATAATTCAGAAAAACTACAACCTGGCATTCTTAAAATAAAGGAGAAAAAAAAAGTACTGACTTGGTCTCTAAATCATTAATTAACAGTCTTTCATGAAAACAGTATTAAAAGTGAGTAATCGAACTGTATTCTGTTGTGACAGACTATATATTTGCATTTTAACGCTTATAAGTAAGGTTCTTGATGCCTGTATGCAAAGGTTCCCTTTTGGAGTTTAGACATATACCACCCCTGTATTTGCACCTCTGATGATATGAGTGCAGTAGTGTTGCTTGTTGAACAGTAAGAAAGTGTGTGATCAGAAATCTTTATGATTATGATAAGCCTTGAGATGAATCATCAGGTTTTTAAGGCCTTTGAATAGTTACCAGTGTTGTCCAGCAGGTGACAGCAGAGGATCATAATTGCATCTTAATTACGTTTCATATTAGGTTTAATTTATTTGTGAGAGATTCAGAGATCTGACTCATTTCTTGAGATTTTTTAAATCTCTCACGTTGTTTTAGATGTCCCACATCTAAAACACAATAAACTATGATTATACATTGCTATCAGTAGATCAAAACACATAAGTATGTTTAAGGACTTATATCTGTTATAACAAGAATCACATGTAACAGCTCATATGTTGGTGGTCACTCACTGGCATTGTTTTTGAAAGCCCACGTCTATAATGCGTTATGATCCTAATTATAGTTCTTCATAGAGTGAGGATTAACCCAACCACCTAAAACTAATCCAATAATCTCATTATAATGCAACTCTGAGAAATACAGCACATAACACATGATACTGGTAAAAAGAAAAAAAGTGATAAAAAGCGCTATGAAGCTTGACCTGATAAATCATCATAAAATGCTTAATGTCTAAAGTTCTTTTTTTTTAATCAAATATATATATCCAGCAATAAGTATACAGTACTACAAGGATATTATAACGCAACGTGTTTATAATGCATATTAGACATTTGCAGAAAAAAAAGTGTTTCTGTAATTTCTGCAAAAAGGACATATTCCAACAGATAGTAAGGATGTACCTTTGATGGAAAAAAAAGCTAAATGAATGAATGCACCAGAAATTTTAAGGACTACATGGTGAAAGGCTGACTTTCTGTATGCTCGTTGTGTGATATTGCTTGGTGACAGACGCATGTTGCATATTTCTTCAGCTTGCTTTGTACCTCTGCCATACAGGTCATGTTTTCAGGTTTATGTGTTTGTCTGTCTGGCAAAAGGATTATAGAACAACTAGTGGCCCAGTTTTCATGAACTTAGTGAACCGGTGTGGCAAGGCCAAGGATGTGCTTTATTGGAGCAGATCTAAATCAAATGGTGGATACACAAATTAATTTATATTTTGTTATTGAGAGATAAGACGTTTGGTGCCTTTCCAGTTCAGTGTTAAATAGGTGCATGTTTTTACTTGTACTGTATATGGTCAGAATTGTTGTGTTATCTGGTAGGTTTGCAGCCATTACCTCATGGGTTAAAGGTTGGATGGAGAACTTATTAATACTTGGGTCAAGTGATCCAAAATCAAGTCAGAGGTTTGTTTGTTTATTTGAAACTTCATGTGACTTTGGTAAATCAGTTTACCAATTCAAGTGTTTTGGTTTCCAAAAAACAAGTTTGCCATGTTTGAATTAGCTGTACTAAATTGAACCAAACTAGTTTCCAGAAAACCAGTACAAGTCACAAGGAACTTAAACTGAGGCACATGGCCTCGACGTGCTTTAAATTGACAACAGGGACGAAAATAATGACCGGGAGCATCATGAAGTTGTTATAGATAGAAGGTTAAGAGGTTTTTATACTCGAAACAATAGTTCATGTCCTCAGCCCTGAGATATAAATCTGTGTTTAAGCTAACCTGAGAGCGAAGACAGGAGAAGCTGCAACGTGTCACCTCTCCAGGAAGAAACACGTGGTTGTTTGATTACAACTCCCTAACAGGCCTTCTGGTGTTCAAGTGTGCTGCAAGAGGAAAAAGAGGACAGCATGAACGCAACAAAAAACAACTCGCAGAACAGTTTTTTTTAGGATGAAAATATAAAACTCACATGTTCTCTTTATTTGCTGTATATAGATAGATGTACACCACTGGAGATTTGGATAAAAGCACACACAAAAAGCTCATGTATGTAGAATCTCAACACATGTTTGAAGATGAAAAACAAAAAACGGAAAAAGATGTCGGATTACAAATAGATAAAAAACTATCCAAATTCTATACGGTTTCTAAATGTAAATAGTCACATGTGTTGAAGTCTGTGCCACATACCAACTGTCTGCAGTTGCTAATAACCTCTGTATTCTGTACATGGGGTATTTTGTACAAAATATGAAATTACCATTTAACAATAGATATAGCATAAAATAAAAGTACATTATATGTACAATATTAGATGAAGCCATTTAGTATGAGAGGTATACTAAAGGACACTTCATTCTTTTCAGAGAAAGAGAAAACAAAGCTTATGTAAAATGAAGAGAGCTCCAAAGAAGCCAATATTAAAGCCATTTCAAGAAAAACAGCAGTCACTAATCAGACAACCACCAATCAGATGATGCAGATTACTGAAGAGATGGAATCACTTTCATCGGATCCTCCGCAATACCCAGAAGGCAGCAGAGGATGAGGTTGTGCCTTTGGTGAATGTTGTTATTCAAGACAAACATGGAGAGAACGGAACAATGAAGCTGCAGTATTATTTACAATTTGCACATTCAGTTGAAACACTGACAAGGTTCTGCAGGCAAAGGAAGAATAAAAACCATAACAAAAAGAGCAAGCACCCAGAAGCAGATCAAACAGGTGTCCAAATAACGAGCCCTACCGGGCAGTTTTAACCGACAGGAAGGGGTTACAGTCAGTGTGCAGGTCTGGGCAGAGGGGCCAAACAATGGTACAAATGAAAAGCGGAATGGGACATTAGGGAAGGCGGCACAGAATGGAAAAGTCACAATGGTTGGTGATTTCCTCTCCTGTGGAGGCAAGCTCTTATTGACCCCACCCAAGGGAGGCGACCCCCCACACACCAAGACAGACAGCATCACGGATTCAATTCTTAACTACTTTTTTTCAGTTGTGTTTCTATTTTCTTTCAAGTTTTATCAGGAAGTGCTTCATCGCTGAAGTGGCTTGGGGCGACCACTCTGCTTCTCCTCTCTAGCTGTTAACTACAAATCGCCTTTGTAGCTTCAACAAGGCATGTGCTGGAGTCCAAGCGGCGAGACTTGAACACATTGTTTTTTTGGACACGAATGTTCAGATTTTTTTTTAATGATCTGGCATTTTTGTTTATGCTACTACTCGATTCTCAGTTGAGCAATATATCCCCTTAGACTATAAAAGGCACTGTGAAAAGAAAGGCTTATGTTCGACCTCTTCAAACCAAACATACCTCATCTATGGAGCAGTCTAACAAGTGTTTTATAAATAAAAGGGTCTTGCTTGAGAAGAGTAGAAAAAGCGATCACTATCAGCACAGTTTCTGCCCCTGTTTTGACGTCTCTCAACACACAGCAGCATTGTGTAAATCCCAGACGAGCAACTACATCTCTCTGACCTCTTGTAAGCTTCACATGAATGACAGCGACTTGTACTGAATGCTAATGACCATGTTGAACACACTCCGACCATGGCTGGATGGGAACGGGAGACCAAAAATAAATCCTACATTCCCCTCTCATGTAACTGGTGCAGCAACCCAGGCTCGGCCTGGACTCATCCCATCATGTGTAAACATAAAAGAAATTATCTGACCATTGTTTGAGCCGCCAACATGCAGTAAACTTCTTTTACTTATTGCCTACACAATTGAAAAGATCATTATGAAGAGAAGAGCTAAATAAATGAGACGTTGGCACCCAAGTCGGCTTCTACACAAAGATCTGTTAAATGAAAAACTGAGCCCTCTTTCAGGCCAGCACTGTTTGATGAGCAGTTGTCATGCTTTTAATCCAGACACACACTGCTGGTAGTCCCAGATGACCCTGTCCTGATTAGCAGAACAATCGATAAATCTTCACAGCTAATGGGAAAAAAAACACAGCAGCTCCAAACAGAGCAGGAAGTGTGTTTTACTTTAAGAGCTCCTAATATTCTATGTAGGAAAAAAATATAAACAGCTGTCTAGTTTAAATGTTATGAGAATATTAAATATAGAGAAACAACTGACATTTTCTCATCAACTGACGATGAGGTGTTTTTTTTTTGTTTTTTTTTAATTAAACCGAACAAGGCTCATATTATTTGAACAAGCACCTGACATCTATAAAGAAGAGGCAAGAGGAGAAGACAGCTCACACACAGAACAGAACACCTGAGAGAGATGACCAGAAGGGGGCAGCACAGCACCCCGAAAACACAGAGTTGAGAGGACAGGGGAAGAGAAAAACAAGGGAAGAAAAAGAGATGAGGTTCAGAGCCTTGGTGCATCGTGGTCATGCAGGACCTGACATTTCTGCTGGACGACAACCAGGTGGATTAAAGAGGGGGGGGTGGGGGGTGTGGCGGGGTCAGTAGGAAACAAGTGCCATGTGTCCCCAGTAGCCAAAAGAGGCTTAGATGGCGGCTATAGACATTTTCTGTGTCAGGTGGAGCTGGGTCAGTTCAGTTCTGTGTTGTGCTGGGCCGGACTGAGATACCAGAGTTCTGTTGTGCTGGCCTCTGGGGGCCTGTGGTTCCTCTGTGGATGCTGCTGCTGCTGCTGCTGGTTTATGGTGGATCTGGTGTGGTCTCTTAGTGGCCATCATGCGTTGTCAACATTTCCTCGGCTCTGCGATGCAATTCCAAGGCCGTGACAGTGCAGATGTCCTTGGGGAGTTCTGATTTCCTCCTCATCAAAGGGCGCTCTCTACGCTGATCTTTTTGGATCTGGACACAGGGAGACAGTGGGGCAGAGAGGGTGAACATTCAGCGCCAGTGAAAACTAAAAAACATTTTTACATTTCATTTCAGTGTTGTACAACAGGCTGTATTCAATGGTGAAATCAAACATCCACAGAAACACCATGATTTCACACACTGAACACTTGTCTGATTCAAACTACACTCAATAAAAAGAAAATAATAATAATTCTCTAAGAAAAGTGAACAATTGCATGCCGTGACTGGATACCCTAACCAAACAAGCTACCTAATTCAACTGGAATTATAAAAGCACCTATAAGACAAAAAGGATACAGCTTCCTTAAGATTTATAATCTGTATGATTTGTTAGTGACAGTAAACACAATGTATAAAGCTAGCCCCTTGCTCCCCCTGTGTGGAGAGACTTAAGTCACTGACTAAACACCAAAGCCAGCAGAGGGCAGTGTCTCTGTAGATCCAGACTCACTTCTTGTGGGTCAGAGGTGCTGATGACACACAAAACCCATTCCTTACCTGTGTGGCTTCCTCCTCTACTGCTTTCTTTAGCATGTTGACATCGTCTAGTAGTGGCCCGTCTGTTTCCATGTCCATCGGACTACCTGAGCCTATCGAGTCAACGTACACCATAAACTGTAAAAAGAGAGCAGATGAGAAGATAAGGTTCAAAGAGATAAAACTTTCTGTGTGCTGAAGTATTGCTTTTTTTTTTTTTTACTTAGATCAATTTAAGATCTCACTTAATGACCTTTTGCCACAATGAACATTTTCCATTTCTGAAACGCAAGATTGCACATACAAGATTATAGTCACTGAGGCAACTAAAGTTCTTATCTCTTTTCTCACCTGTGGGTTTGACTTTGCAAGATTTTCAATCTTTAGCCAAGCTTCTTCTCTTTCTTTCCATTTGGCTTTCTCTCTGCGACAAAACAAAAACAGACACAAAGCTTCAAAATTACTCAAAGATACAATGATGTCACAAATCTGTTATGTTCAAGTATGTCAAGAGGTTGTGGTACAGCTAATGTTTCTCTTTAGTAATTTTTTCCATTTCTAATAATGTTTGCATGATACTTTTTATACTAAGAGCAAAAGAACTGTAGCTGCACTTGAAATACAAATGTGATTTCCCGTGTCACTGACTTGCTTTTCTCCGCCCTGAACTGTTGAGTGCAGTCATCAAACAGCTTCTGGTTCATCTCCATGAAGAGTTTCAGAGCATTGTAGATCAAGCCATGGATCGTCCTACAGGGAGACAAACATTACAATGGGTCACTTAATGTGCGTACTTTGTATCATGATGAGTATCAGCCAGCGGAGCACAGATAGACACTTAGGAAAGCCTGTGTAGTGACTCACTTGTTCCAGTGGGTCTTGGAGTTGCGGTAGAGGGATGGGAACATGATGGGTAGGATCTTGGCTGCGTTGTCACTTATGAGGCTCATGATGTACTCATTGTTCCAGTAGTACAGCGCTCGTTCTGCCACCTAGGGGAACATGAGTTTCCAACAGAGTTTTATGGATGAACAGACAGCAAAAGAAGGTCCACGTGTGGAAAACAAACATACAGATATGACTTTATATGTTTACTTGGATGAATGTCGCACCTGAAAGTGGGGGCTTGACACACACTTGGCCAACTGTCTGAACAGTGGCTCCATGACTTTCACAAACTCAGAAGGCTCAATGACGTCCAGGATCTCCTCCAGCTCATTGAGGAACATCACCTCTTTTGGACTGTGGGTCTTTGGCCAATATTTTAGCAAAGCCATTACCGTCTGCACACAAGGACAACAGAGTTATTTAATATTAAGAAAAAGAATGAATGGATAATTGATCTGTCCAACTGAATCAGATGATGAGGTACTACAAGAGCTAGCAATGGAAGAACAGACAGAGATAAAACACAAATCACTATGTATATACGATGAATAGCATTTTATTTGTTGTGGGAAACTAAGGACCTTTAAATCCACTGAATTCTGCTTAACTTTTTCTTCTTATCTCTTGTACCAAAATCATGCTGAGGAAATGGTCATCATCTTTAATTGAAATGTATGGCAATTTGTTGATTTGACAGCATAAAAAGAGTACAACCACACAACCAGGCACTACAGTAACTGGTCACATAGAAAGTAAGCACAGTAAGGAATTATATTAACTACATTACATCGTTATTAATTCAAGTCTTACCGGTTCTGTGAGGGTGCTATCCTTCTCTAAGAACTGAACCACACAGTAGGCCAGCTGAGGGACAAAGACAACACAATGTTACCACTTAATACAAAACTTCAGGATTTTAAACATATTTATTACGAGCATGTTCAGGGAAAAGCAAATCATAACAAAATATTTAAGAGCGACAAAGTTGTTACCTGTGGGTGATATACACTAAGAGACTTGACTTTGTGCAAGGGCAGCAGAACTTTCAGCAGGAAAATCTTGTGCTCTTCTTTCAATGGTAATGCAAATCCATTGATTATGCTGGAAGGGGAAAGAGGGTCATTAGCAAAATGAAAGCGACAGCTGTATTAAGAACCCAAAGGAAGCCTAGACACAGCAGAGAGATAAGACAATAAACGGAGATATTTAACAAATATACCCATTTAATCATTTTAAAAACTTCTAACCGTATTAAAAATGAACCAAAAACAAAACCATGCAGCATAAACATGAGAAAAGTTTTTTGAGTGCATCTCTCAAAGATATCTTACCTGCCTAATATTTCCAGTAATTCTGCTATCCCATTATGGTGTTCAGTCTCATAAATGAATCTGAAAAACAGCAACATGGTGATACATGTAATAAACACAATACATTAATCAAAAACTTGACCCGTATCACTAATGAGTTTAATTTAATTTCACTCACCTATAAAATATGTTATTAATGTGTTTCCTAATGTATGCTCGCAGGCCCAAGAACTTGCCATAGATGCGATGGAGAGTGGTCTTTAAAAAATCTCTTTCCCTTGGGTCTTCACTGTCAAACAGATCTAAGAGCTGTGCACAAGAGAGGTTAGTGAGACACAGAAAATTTAACTGAGCAACAAATATAAGGATCAATTAATGAGAAAGACAAATACACTAAAGCATTCTGACAATGATGCAATGCCTCAATTATAACTTGAATCATTATGTACTCACCTGCATTACAAACTTCTGGTCAATATACTTTTTGGCTATGTTTGGTTGAAAGTCAGGTGACTCTAAGAAGCGTAGGAAGAACTCATAGACGAGCTGTGAAGAGAAGAGCAGAGTTTAAAGATGCGATAATAACAGATGTTTGGTTTTATTTCCATCAGTTTACAATGTTTTTGTGTGTGAGTATTGAGTACCTGTAGATGTGGCCAAGCAGCCTCTAGCGTGGGCTCATCTTCCTCTGGGTCAAACTCAGCCCCCGTGGGGTTGGATGATGGCGGCAACGTCCTGAACATATTCACAGCAAACTAAAGAGAAAAAAGTACAGATGGTCACCTCAACAATCAAATAAAAAATAAACATTCAGCTAGCAAATGTGATTAATGACACCATGTTTCAACTACAGACATGGCTATTCATTTCACACTGAATATTTTTTTGATATAAACCTAATACAAAAAAACTGAATGAAATCATTGTCCATAATAAGCAATGTTTCACCTTTTATGTTTCACTTGGCTTTACATATAACCCGGGTGAAATAAAACACCTGCTTTTGTCAAACCCAAGCAAACATTAGCTCTGACGGTTTAATTTGTCTACACTACCTACCACTTTGCCAACCGATGATTGAATGATTGCTTCTTAAACACATCTGACAGGTGCAATAATGAACCTGATGGGGGAACTCGTGAATCCATCACCGACAGTATTTGACAAGCAAACAGTTACTCGTCCCATAATATCACAACAAATCCATAGGTTGTTAGGGAAGTCGACTGCTATCTACTGAAGGGATAAAGCAAGGTTTCTTACAACAATTTCTGCCATTTGAAATAGAAAACAATCAGGTATACTGGCTTTTCTGCTGCAAGGGTTACCAGGAAAAATACGCATTAAAACAAACACTTACCCAGGCACTGCAAACTGGTCTATATTCAGGTTTAATTTTGGTTTTCAAAAACAGCTTTCCAATGAAAACTGAACCCAAAAAGACTTCCAGTACCGCACTTAATGCCCCAAATGATTGAAATGAAGTTATGTTATTATGTCCTCATAATCTGCCTTCAGAATGTTACAATTGAAAATGTTGTGAGAAAAGAGATGAATGGTAATGTGTGAAGATGATTAAGTATTCCCTCTTGTATTTGCCTGAGATGCCAGCCTTTTTCACTTGTTATTCCCCAAGCTGGGAAGTGTCCATCTATTCCCTTCAGAGTCTATTCTCTTCTCACTTACAAGACAGCACACTTAGACAGTCCCTCCAGAGTGCAGTCGACCAGAGGTCAAAACACACTCACTCACCATCGTGTTTATATTCTCAGCAGAAACCATTTCTTACTTCCCCCAGAGGATGGGACTAATGGAACAACCACTGTCGTGTCATCCAAAGGTCTGCCAAAATATTGTTCTAAAGCTTGAACAGGGAGGCATCAAACAGTACAAGGGGCTTTTGGAGGAAATCATATACAGCCTTAACATGAGAATACACTCTTTATGGCTGAAAAAGGAGTTTGTCGTGTCAATCTGTGTACTTTGATGATGAAAGCCATCAGTGGACTTCAAAGAGTCCTTGTCTTTAAGGGGGCAGGGTAAAGGGGCTGTCAGGAATAAGAGTATATTTTCATGCAGATTTGGAAGCTCTGTTGCATTTTCTGCTGCACTGATCAAATGAAGCCCATGACAAGGAGGATGGGGGGAAATTTGCACCTTGATCATCTGCATTTTACCATGTTGCATTGAGGCTGGGCTTTGATTAAAAACAAAGGCTTTTGAATTTTGCTTGAGAGAGTAAACCTGGAATCATGAACACATCCGGGCCAAGACATTTCTAATAAATATACAGTAGGAGCTCAATGACAGCCCAACTGTATAAACAGGTTCAGATCGCACAGGATGGAGCTTTAGCTGATTTAGGTTTAGTGGCCTCATGTGTGTTAACTTTCTTGGCCATCTTTGGACAAACACCACAAAGTGACCACTTGAGGGAAACAAAATAAATGGACCACTTAATGGTCTACCAGTGATTCAAAAGATAAATGTTAAGTTGGAGTCGTGTGACACAGAAATCTAGGTTCAAATGGAGGCCATATATGTTCAAGTGAGTCACGCCGAGGTAAAAATTAAAGACTAAATCCATCCAAAACAAGATGCGCTGGCAGAGGAAAGTAGAATCCACACTGCATGTAGAGAAATTAGTCCAGATGAAAACAAATGACCTTGGTTCCTGCTGTTTTTGAGTGACGAAGAATAATTGATCATGTGACAAACACAACAGACACACGCGTGGTTCAGAGCCAGTTATCTCCAGGTTAGGAGCTAGCTGCTAAGCTAACTAGCATGATCATGTCGGCAATATGGCAATATTTCAAGCTGATGCTCCCACCAACAAGACTGCGACTGCGACATGCAACTTGTGCAAAGATAATATCTCAAGGGGTGGCACGAGTGTTGCTAATTTCAACACAACCAACTTAATTAGACACCTGAAGACGTCACATTAAAGAGCATAACAAATTTTTGATATTGATATTGAAATATCTTTAGTACTCACACAGTTAGCCTAATAAACTAAACAAACAGTAAAAAACAATACCATGACACAAGTCCACTGGGGACCAACTAAAACCATTAGATCATATATTTAGTTTTAACGTTTTCCACATCTTTTTAATTGCTTTGATGTGAATAAAATTAAGTGTGTTAAATACTGACCATGTGAACCACCTCTGGGTAGATGGGTTCGGTAATAACATTCCTGTTGTGCGTAATGTACTCCACCATCTCGCTTATTGCTGCCCGTTTCACCTCCTTCCATTTCAGGTCACTCAGTGGGTCTGAGACAAAATCGAAGAGGACGCAGCACTGCCGCAACTTCTGAATGAAGAGCTTCTCCTGCTCTGCTGGTGGAACATCTGGAACACAGAAATGGAAAGAAAATAAGAATTTACAGATCAGACATTTTGTGATTGGATCTTACCATTAAGGAGTTCTACAAGGAGTTTTTAACAGGTTGTTAAAGTCTTAATTCATACTGCTGATTTGGCAGTGAGTCGTCTGTTAAAAGTTGGCAAAAGGAGATTTTTCTTTGGATAAAGAGGGTTGTATATTGTGGTAATGGCTGTTAATGGGTCAAGAGATGACACTTTGGTTCAGGGAGGACACCAAAATAAACAAAAGCCTCTTGTAGTTGCTTTATCAGAAAAGATCAGGAACTACCAATTGCAGATATTAACACTGTATCTGAGAAACCTCAAATGGCAAGGACTCTCTCGGAACATGTTACTTAACAATCACAAATCAACAGTTCATGTGGTGACATGTAGAGACTTCATTAAAGACTTCATAAATCAATAATTCAGCTATTTACAGACAGTGTCACTGCTACATCAATGATGCAGAGGCTCTGCATCTGCCTCCAGGAATACTGAGCCACACCTGTCTGTGTATAATCATTAGTTTGCCATTTAAAAATCATTACACGTTTTGTAGCTGCTGCACACTCACTCTCCATGAGCCACACTCCATTCTGAGCCAGCGTGCATGCATTATCACCATAAAACAGCTGCCTTGCATAAATCAACCACTATCACCAATCATCCACAACAGTAATTCTAAAGATAATATGCAATCAAAAAACATTAGTATGAACTAAGTGAATACATACAAATGTATGTTTTGAGATTGTTTTAAAACCAGCATCCTAATAATCTGGAGCTGTGCCTGAAGCTAGCACAGGAGCTAAATGCAGAATCACCAAGGATTCCTGTACTGCACTTTGGAACCGCTACAAGTCTGTTCCCAGAGGACCTGGAGGGCTTTCCCAACTCATGCACCAAAAATATTTCAGACTCACAAGGAATAATGCCATGGAGTGCTTCATAAAGCAGTAAAATAACTTTAGAACTATGCTTAAAATACAGCTACCGTTATAGGAAGTTAGAAATAGCCATAATGTGCTCTCCCTCCAGTTAATGTCATTACCCAGACAATTGTTAAGGACTTGCAGCTTTTTGGAAAAAACAGTAAGGACACTGGAACTATTATCTATCTTTTACAAGGATGAAATAGTCATGACATACAATCAATCAATCAATCAATCAATCAATC
>JAOWBC010000383.1:4194432-4233745 GCA_028566105.1 Hypoplectrus providencianus | reverse complement strand
GCCCAGGTGTATGTGACAGCGAAACAGGAAGGCAGGAAGTCTCAATGCGAGCAACACAGGATGTGCATATGCAGAGCACAGCACTGTCTGCCGTCTCGGCAGCTCCGGAGACAAACCCTGCACTGTAAGGCTGTGCAGGAAAAGGGCAAAGCTTCAGTGACACAGACAATAAAACACACTGAGACCATTCTCCCAAAGTGTAGTGAAACAAGCCATTCAAATACTCAATTATTTCCATAATAACCATAAATATTATACAGGCTTATACTATCACTATTCTCCATGTGTAATGCAATGATTTCAGCGACCACTTCTGCACCCTGAACTGAGCAAAACCAAAGAAAACTTAACCTCAGAGCTTCTGGGATTCAATCGGATAAGGCATTTTAAAAACTTAACAGTAATTACCTGTGCAATATGACTTTGCTTATCCAATAAGGATTAGCATTTTATAACCAGATTTGCACCAACAAAGAGAATTCACACACACTTTCTATCTAAAATCTAATGCTTGTATATAACACTTTAACCTTTGTATAGGTGTCCCATTTTTAAGTAAGTCTCACAATTGATACATCTTAGGTAATTTCTTACATAAAGGTAATAAAACAATAACTTAATAAAAATACATGCATGCTTAGTTTTGCTCCATTCGTGCCATATGCAAGGGCAAGTTAAGTTATACAAGTTATATAGTGTTGTGAAATGTAATTCATATCAGTCTTTTAACATGCCAAAAAATAAAATACCATTTGTTGTCTATTATTTCTTATGGTCTAAAAAATACACTTTTATGTAATGCAGTTAGGGAACTTCCAGTTTCATAGTAAAGATAGTGTAATTTTAAGTCAAGGACCCAAAATGTCTTTAATACCTTTAAGTACTGCATGTGTAGAAATGCATTATTTGCAAGGTTAACACAGAGCTTCACAGCTCCTCCCTGTGGTTCTCTACTTCTGCTTTTCAGGTGCAACATGTGGTTCAAGTCGGGATGTCTCATTTGGCTAGACCCCATGAGTCCTGTGGTCTGTTTGCATCTGCTTGTTAGGTTCTTTACACCTTCTGAGCAATCCCTGTTTTGTTTTTGACTGCTGAGAACACCATTAAAGTTTGTTCTTTATCAGCTTTATTTTTTTTTTTTCACATCTGGCTTCTTGTTTGACAGATGTTTACTTTGCTTGCAACTGTTATCTCAGCCATCTATGTTTGTTGGCAATGTCCAAAATTCTGAATTTCTAAAACTAGGCAAAAACTGAAAAAAAATTGAAAAAAAAAATCAAACCCAGTATAATGATCTAGTCTCCTAACACAATTTAGCAGTGGAGCAGAGCTGTAACACCATGTCTGGCTGCTCCAAATATATACAATAATGGGGTATTTCAGCAGCAGGGCCTCATCTGAGTGTATAAAGGGTTCTTTCTTGCCATTCAGCTCCCCAGTCATGGGGCAGTCTCCCATCAGAAGACCTGTTGTTCTGACCAAGACAACGCCAAACGCACCCTCTTGTTACAAATGCTCTCCAAACGCTCACTTGGCACTTGCATTCATGAGCTTGAGCATTTTGCTGTGTTTGTGCTATTTCTGGCAGTGGCAAGAGAGTGAACTTGTGTGAGGCACCATGAGTCTGGTCCTGGATGGGATGGAGAGCATTCTTGTTTGTGTTCTCAATCCATCACTGATAGCAGCAGGTCAGCCCAAAATACACAGATGACTCGTTCATTTACAGATCTGCTGATGTTGATCTTCAATGTCATGGTTCTGTTCAACGCTTAAGGCTCAAATCTATTCGGAGAAACAGAGCCATCAACACAGCTGAGGCTCTTTTAACAGTAGCTGAACCTAATTCTCCCCTTAAGCAGCATCAAACACAGGATACTTGATCAATCCACATTTATCTGCAGGCTGTAATTATCATGGAGACTGATATGTTCAAGTTCGTGACATCATGTTCATTAAGCGTCTTTGTAATAATTAGTACCAACTTAAGGAACGAACAAAGCATTATTTTGGGATCACAAATGCAGTACATGCTGAGGGCAAACACTTGTGGCTGCATGACTGCAAGCGGAATATACTCTGTAGAAATCACTATAAATACTGCCAATATGATGCGTTACCTAACTGAGGAACAATTTATCAGTTGATAATTTACTTTTGCTGCCTGTAGTAAAAGTGCTTTTGTCATTCTGCATGTGATTACAGTTTAAATATCTTGCAGCTTGTTATATCGACTACAGATTAATGTTTTTTTTGTTGCCAAACCCATCATTAACTCTATCTTATACAAAAATGGTTCCCGTAGGATTTTACAATTTTGTAGTGTTCCAATCATTTCCAATAATTATAGAGAGCTGCTAAATCTAAAATTTTAAAGTGACTGAAAATAACAATTATTTTCAAAACTAGTAATCCAACAAAATATTCTGCCAAAATACATATTTACTGGCATTTAGCTTTTCCCCAAACATAATTTTCACTGCAGTTAAAAAAAAGGATTGCTGTGTGTTAGAGCAAGTTCCTACCAAAACATTTTGTGGTTTTTATCGGCTTCAAAAGCAAGACCACATTTAGTGAGTTATGTTTTTTGTGTCTTTATGTGAGATGAGAAACCAGGGAAATCTCTTTCATGAATTACTGGGAGTCTTTTCCTCCACCACCTGCTGGAGTGGTGGCGGAAACCCTTCCCTGAATCCTGCCTTGCCCTTTTACATCCTGCTTCAAGTATCTGCCCACATCGTTAAAAAATATATACAAATATCTGCATTCAGAGTCACCTCAAACCTTTCTAACTTGCATGAAACTTAAACTTTAAGTAACTTAAGGGGTAACTCCAAAAACCAAAACATACATAAATAATTTTACTCGGAATGGATTAACATTTAGCATCTTCTCCAATATGTTTGACACTCTGTTTGATATAAATGTAGTAGGAGTATATTATATTACATTAAATTAAAGTGTTTCCAATTAACCAGCACTTTGGTAACTCAAATATTTAACACCAGCAGATGGCGACAAACCCTCTGAAACAGGTGCTTCATACAGGAAAGAGCCTGCTTTTAGAGGAACACATACAGAGGCAACAACTGTTATTCTGTGCTTTTTGGCAAGTATGTTTATGCCCGAAACAAGACGACAGTGAAATAAACATGCAGGTTTAAAGCATACTTTTTCCAGGAAAAAAGATCTCTTGATCACCCTATCAGATAGGGTCGAACATGAAGCATTGAAATGGTTGTGTGTAAATGCTTGCATGTGTAAATTGCACTCTAGAGTCATAACAAACACACTTGGGTTTGAGGCAGATTTATGGGAAAGGCCTGCTGGTCAAGGTTTTCAGTCTCGCCTCAGCCCAGTGGCTCTGCAGGACAGGCTCTCAGACATGTGTTTCCATCAGGAGGTGGTGAACATGCCTGGAATGAAAACAGGCCAAGCAAGGAGCCTGTTTGGACAGGACTAAGTGATAACATCTACCGGGCCACTGTGGGATAATGTTTTGCAGAATGTTATCAAAGCTCCCATTGGGCTGTGGGAAGTGTGCAGCTTTTATCAGAAATTACGTTATGCCTAATGGATTCTTGACACAGTATAAGGGTAATGGGGAACTGAGATAAAGATACAGGTACATTTTATGATAGAATCAACGCTACTGTGTGTCCATTAAAACACACAAAAGACTGAATGGTGAACAAAAAGCACACAGTCACACGAGAGCTGCTGTAGCCTTTAGAAACAGATAGTAAGTCCACTTTGTCCTATTAGCCAAGTCTTCCAAAGAGAGAAATAACAGTTATGAATACTTTCTAGAGAGGAATGCTGTCTTTGCTCCAGTGTGCTGCATGTGAGGTGCTCATTGGGTATGTCATGTGTGCCATGTCAGCGTGTTTTAAAGGAAAACAGATGTGTTAATTTTCAACTATTTATGAACAATAAGTAAAATAATTTCAACTATATTATTAGAGTGGTTACAGCAAAAAAAAGTCTTGCTTCAGACAAGTCAATTCTCTCAATATCTCAAGTTCAACAGTAAAACAGTGAGATTGAATTTGATACTATTTAGAAGTCTTGTAGACATGCCATTGCCGTATTAAAGAGATTGTGTATGACCATCAGAACAATTATAGACCCATTAAGAATGGTTTACCACTTAAAATATAGTGTAATGATTGTGTCCTGACCAGAGAATAAAGTCACATTCCCTCTGTGTGCGTTTTAATCTGAGCGTCCCAATTCTTTTTTGACGACAAACAACAACAAATTGTTGTGGTAGGCCAGCCAAATGCATGCGTGGCCCTGTGACACTCTACACTGTTCTCATATGGTGGTACTCTGATAATGCCTTCCCAAACCCAACCCACAGTGCTGTTCCCTCTGTTGCTGTGTTAAGGACCATTTGCTGAGGTGGTAGCACTGTTAGCTGCTAGCTGGTTCAGCTACAGCCTTGTGGGGAAATGTGCACAAGAAATCGATATGCCCTGAATTCCGAGTACAGCCTCTATGAACATTTTAAATGAAAAAAAAAAACCTCCATTGTGTAATCTTTAACAGCTTTAAAATGACTTTAAAAAATATATATATAGTTGTAAAGTTGTAAGGCTACTACAAGACATCCTCTTAATTTAACCCTGCCTTGGATTGTTTTTTTTGTTTCTTAGACATATAAGAATAAATTTTGTGTAGCATCCCTGACTCTTTTGCTGTCAGTCCTATTATACCACCATCATTCGCAAAATCTGTTTCTTTATAGATGTTTATTTGTACCCATGCATAATGACCTATCATGGATTTGCAGCCATTTGTTGTCAGTGCACTGCCAGGTTATATAATTATTGTGGTGGAATAAGGTAGAGGTCATCATTGTTGTGTGTATTCATGCATGCATACACAGAAACATGCATAGATGGTATCCCCAGAGGCTTAACAGCACTGCCCTTTCCTTGCTTTTCCATCTGGTGCTGTGCTGGCACTGATATCACACATTAAAGTAAACGTCAATATACTTCTGCAAAATATTCCTGTAATTTCTCTTCAAAGGGGGAGGATGAGGAAAGGAATAGTAGTATGCCTGGCAGACATTGCTGGTCACTGGCAACATCCTGAAACACAAGGGCCATGGAATTAAAGCTTTATCTCTGGATTACCACTAAATATAGACGCTTGGGTTAAATCCAGCGCAAAGTCCATGCCATGTACGTCCTCTGTTTGTTTCCATGTATTGCGTAATGTCATGTTCAGCTTGGTATTACAATGCGGGTGATGCAGCAGTGGATGTTCATAGATGTTTCAGCATGGAAAGAAAATCACTGTGTGTGCACTAGTAGGTATGCATGTCTATGAGACCTGCATTTATCTGTGTCAAGATTACAGGGATTACTTAACAACCTGCCTAAAGGAAAAAATCTGCTTTATGTTTGACTTCTTTCTTGAGTCCTGAATTGAGGCTTCAAAACATTTTAAATTCAGATTTTCTACCATTTCACAACCAAGAACAGAGCTTTCCAGCCTGTAAACAACAGCTCTTGCTATTTGGTTAATTCTGTGATTGGGTGGCAGGATTTAGTGATTTTACTATTAAATACCTTTGAAAGCAGGCAGTTTCTGCAGCTCCCTGTTGTTGCTCAAGCTGAAACGAGAGGAGCTCTGCCTCTTGTCCTTTTTGACAGGTGTCTGGGAACCTGGCTGCTTCCCCTTTAGCAGCTGAGTGGTGGGAGGAACACTATTGCCAGCCTTCCTGTTGGAGCTCTGCTGAAACAAGAGAAAAACCCAGGTTGAGTGTGAAACAGAGTGCAAGCACCGAATGTGGAATCTGATAAAACTGTGTGACTGTCATGCACTAGATGGGACATTTTACAGTATGTTACCATGTGCTAAACGGGATAATGTGCATTGTGTAACAAAGGTCATAAAGCACACTTTACACAATGTACAGATTCTATATATAGCTCTACATATGTCAAGGTCACATGGAACAAAAAACACACAATTGTCACTTTTTTATCCATTCCTCTGCCAATTCAGCTCAGAAGACATGAGAGACCCAGAGCTGTTTGGAGAGCTGTATATATAATCCTGATGTGGGATCAACTGAATGTGGCAAGTTTTCCACAGCTGGCCCTCCTGCCTGCTAAAATCATTCACCAACACACACCTGATGGCACAGAGCGTACTTCACCAGATGCAGCTGTGGCACGGTGTCAGTCTGTGTCGCATGGGGAATTATCTAATTCAGTTAAGACCCAGCTAAACTTGGTCACAGTCTGCAGGCAGCACTACAAGACAGGGGCTTAAGAGCTAGACCACTAGCAAGCTGTCGAGTAAAGTGGGAAAAAAGCTGAGCTGGCCTCTACTAGGAAATAGATTACATATTCATGTAATACAAAGATAGGAATTAACTTGTCTGCTTGTAAATTCATTAAGCCAGAGTAGAAACATCTGTCATCTGGGATTTTTCTGAATTAGTGCTATGAATGTACCTTGACACTGATATGATTGTTACCAAGACAGAAAATGAAGCTTTCCTACATCTTCAAGCATCTTTAACCATTTCCAGCACCCTCAGCAGTGGAAAATCAGATCAGTACATAAAGCATAGAGCCTGACCAAGTATGGTCTTTTTTATGTGGATTGTGCACAGATTTCTTACCACTCTTCAAAGGTACACAGAGAGCTACTGTCTAACACAGGGGTGGGCAAACCATTCCTCAAGGGCTGCTGAACGAAAGCCTGCAGCCACAGTGGCCCTTAATGGAATAGTTTGCCCACTCCTGGTCTAACATATAATGTTAATTACATAATATTTAACATTGTTATATACTATTTTACATTAAACACATAATGAATTACATTGTCAGTAAATTCCATAAACGATAACTTAGAAAAAAAATGAGTAGGAATAATAGCTACATAAATATCATAATTTGGTCAGGCAAATGCTGACTAATAATAGTAAAAGAAATAATAATAATAATATCTAACACCATTTCTAAATCACACCAAGCAACGTTTCCTGCATTAAACATGGAGTAATAACAATACGGTAAGTTATTTAATTTTCTCTTTCGGGCTCTAATGGAGTACTTAAAGTAATTAAAGGTTATTGTGCTATAAACAACAAAAGATATGTTTCTTAGCAGCATTCTTAAGAGCAAACAACTAATGTAAAAGAAGTCAATGGTTTCTAATCTATAACCTAAACCTTTTTTAAAAATCCAAACTATTTACAAAACCTGTAATAAAATGCGTTGAAATTAAGCATTTTCAAGGACTTCCAGCGACTGTAGGGAATCCCATATATATATTATGAACATTCCCTTCAGCCATAACACTTCTGGTTTCCCAGAATTTGAGACAAATGGGGAGGGGTTGGGCGTTACAACAACAGCTTGCAGCCCAGCCATTTCAATTTGACACAAGGTTGGGACAATGGTAAATCTGCAGTATGGCTGCTGAGACACAACAGCAGTCCTTCTTGTTGCAATTCCTTGCTCAGAGACAGGTAAGAGGCTGAGAACACAGATGTTGACAGAATTCAGAAATATGACTATGGTGGAACACATGGTTAAGTTTCACATAACTCAATTAACTGGCATTAAGGCAAGAAGTAGACAATATCTCTTTTGGGCAATACTTTAAAGTGACAATTACATAACAAGTACACAGTCTGTCTTACATTGGTTGCAAATAGGGAGCAGATTATTATTAGTTTTAGCTTTTTATTGTGATCATTTGATATTGCAACAAACTGAACTGTGTATTACAGCAATCACCAAAACATGAACAGGTGGTCCGCAGCCGTTGCAATATGAATATTAAATGTCTAGCAAAGAGGAGAACCATATTTTGCTGCACAAACAGATGTCAGCTGTCACACCAGCCCTGAAGAAAGGGCATCTATGATACTTACTCCCCATGACAGAGAAAAGTCTTCAGTTCTTTGAAGAAAGAAGAAAGATGAAACCCTGCCATGATAGTTTAATAATGTGTGTATATATTGACTGCAGAGGTCATGGATGACATTTTACTTAAATATGTTGTTTACTGATTTTTTTTAACAGATACATTTTATTTTGGAAAATCCATGGGAATATTGTATGAAACCATACTGTGCACCTCGTCCCACTGGATGCCCTAACACTCTTTTACAAATACAGTATGTGACTAGGCAGGCCAATAATGTGACGTAATGATTAACACCACATGCCCTTGCTTTTAAAGGACCAACAGCATTTCACAGTTATAATAGGCTATGGGTTGAAGGTCCCACTTAAGCTTTTCCAGATGTGACTTAATCCAGATGCAAGCAAATAAGTCAAAGGCCAGTCAAAACATATCACCACTTTATGGATGATTTGTTACATATCCTGACAGGTGAAATAGCTTGGTGCATTAGCTTTTGATTCATGTTTATGAAAGTGTTATCTGTGGTCACTTCTGTAGTGATTTTGAGTCCGAGTGTTGCCCCTTTCCATTTTGTTGATTTTAGGATTCCTAGTCCTGCTTTGCCAGTACAAACTGTTTACATGTCAAATGCTAGATCATTTGATTGACAGAAAAATAATCACAAACTCGTGTGAAATAAATCTTAATGCAAAATAAGGTTGTAAATGCCTTGTCTGTTTCTAAAATATGTCAATGTCCTACTTTTCTCATCATATTAAAATGAATATCTTTGGGTTTTGCACTGAAAAAACAAGACATTACCTTGAAATCTGAGAAGCTGCAATGGACATGTTCCACAATAAATAGACAACTTATAGATGATTATCAATAATAAAGATTCTATGATTATCAAGAGAAATTATGAGCAGATGAATCAACATTTAAAACAATCTTTAGTTAAAGACCTATTTAAGAGTTTATCTTCACATTAAAAATGATCAGGTATCGTATACGACAAGAGTATTAGAATGTATATTGGGAAGTAGTATTGGGAGTATTGATATAAAATGAACGCTTCTCTTCTATGTTCTATACTATGAAAATAAAACAGTCCAAATAGCAATAACCTGGGTGAACTCAACTGCTTGGCTTAAACCCATGTCATGTACAAGCACTAGATTATCAACCGACAGCATTATGAGTCACTAAAAAGGCAACCATTATCCAGGTACAACCAAATCCTGTCAATGAGCGCAAGACAAAATCACGGTAAAGGACATTAATAGACACTGATAAGCAGCGGCTGAGCGGCTCACGTATTGATTCATTATGTAACTGATGTTGCAGTCCATATTCATACTGTTATATCAGTATCATTGCAACTTGTGTAAGACAAAGTCCTAATGTCGTTCAGGAAGTTTATGGTAAAGTGTCTTGGACTAACGTTACCTCATGCTCTGAATTCTCCTGTCCTCCACTCTTGCTCACTTTACCAGATTTTGGGGACTCCTGTAATAAAAGATTTAAGTAGTTAAGTCAACTTGAATTGTCGAGAAAATGGGTTGACAACATTTGTGTGCAGTCTATCACTGAATTCCGCCATGCGAATATCCTAGCTAAATATAGCATGCCTGCCCACCCAGTCTTACACTCATGTTTGAATACATTGGCAAGTCTGCTGCTAGCCAGCTATCGTTCCCTCAGAGGCATTCACGCGACCCCTGCTTTTAGCTTTAAAATCGTACAAACTGATTACCTAACATATAGAAACACATGTTTTCTTAAGGATATGCATTGAAAAGCATGATATCTCACGTCTAGGTAATGGAGCTTTATTTAAATGAAGCAGCACAAGTGCTAACATGCTGTCAGAATAGCGGCTAGCTGGTGATGACTGCAGGTATGCTAACGGTAATATGATGGGACACTGCACTAATCGCTAACGCTGTATTAAATGCCTCGTTTTAAGGTTTGTTTATCGATAAAAACACTAAAATGCACTTTTTATAAACTTCATATTAAAACTTCATAACCTCTTTGCAAAGCAAAAACTCACCTTGTCTTTTTTCGTTTTATTCGGCATTGTACAACCGTAACCGCCCTTGCTCCCCTCTCGGATACTCCACAACCAAAACCTTGACAACTCTCAGGGCACCAAACTGAAAGGCGGCTCAGCCAGTTCTCGCCCTGTGATTGGCCGCTGTCTGTCAGCTGAACATTGCGTCACAGAGTGACACGCCGAGCATTGCTGAACAGTAGGGGCACTCTGCCGGTGAGAGGTGAGCTATTACAATATGTTATCCGCATCCAGGGTTGGCATAAGCGTGCAGGACTAGCCAAATCTTCATTTCGTCACTTTTTAATCCAATGTCATAGTTCTCATATATTGTTTTTAAAGATTTGAAATGGGAATGAGCAGTCAATCAATAGGCCTGTATGCTTGTTTTCCTTTAAACTGGATACATTGTATTGTCGGACTGCACAAAATAATTTGAGTATGTAATATTAAATAGGAATTACTTACCGTGGGCATAGTGTCTCTCATAAAAAAAAAAGTCCTGCACCCTCTGCTCTATTTGTCCTTTTCAGAATAACCCAAATTGTCCAACATGTATAGTCTTTTCTAGAATATTTGAAGAGGTTAGTAGACTTCATTGAATGTAGCAGATTGCATCCTTAGTATTGCATTACTGCCATCTACTGGAATTATATTGTCTTTTTACTATGTCTGTTTATCCCCCCAGTTCTCTTTTTAATCAAATAAATAATGTCCAAATTTCTCAATTGAACATCCTGGCTTACTTGGTCAACAGAGCAGTCGTCATTAAGGTTGTTACTAACACCTGAACTTTTATGTATCTTTATATTTCGCGAGCTGGTGTAGTAGAAAACCAACAGCTAAGTCATATGAAAATGACATTTCAGGCAACTGTAACATATTTAATCTTAATAAATTGAGGTCTACCTTTATAAATTATCAATTAATGACAAGACATGACGTGTTAACATGGTGAACCTTTATTTTTGGGTCCCATCCGTTTCAAATAACAGTATCAATTTTAATATATTTACAGTGACAGAACACACAAATAACGTTGGAATGTCAATAAATACAAAAACAAATGCATTGGTCAAACTCAAGTTACAAAAAGTGACAACTTAAAAAATAAAATTCTAAAAGGAATGAATCTGCACTGCTTATGGGCAATGCAGGGTGAAATAAAGGGGACCTGGTCAAAAAGAGGGTTAAGTGGAAGGCCATTCCAGGCTCAGTTACCACATTAAACTCTCAGTTTTAGACAACACTATTTCTGAAAGCTCACGGGCAAAAATAAACAGGCTTAGTCCACCTCCTCCATCCTGGATGTATCATCATCATCCCCTTCAAGAGGGGGCATGTCCTCAGTGGGAGCAGACGTAACTTCATCTGGGGTCAGATCATCTTCATCAATACCTAAAAAATGGAAAAGGCTTATGAATGAGTAAAACCCATTTATTGGCAGATGTGCTGCACATTTAACTGCAATAATATAGAGCACATACATGTGCAGAAAGCATAAAAAAAATTGAATCTATACATTGTGTCAATTAACAAAGATACTCACCAAGACCCAGCTTGATCATTCTGTAGATGCGATTGGAGTGGGTCTGTGGGTCATCCAGGGTAAACCCTGAAGACAGCAGGGCAGTCTCAAAGAGCAGGATGACTAAATCTTTAACAGACTTGTCATTCTTGTCAGCCTCTGCTTTCTGCCTCAGAGTCTCCACAATTGGATGGTCAGGATTGATCTCAAGGTGTTTTTTAGCAGCCATGTAACCCATGGTGGAGTTATCTCTCAGAGCCTGGGCCTTCATGATTCTCTCCATGTTGGCTGTCCAGCCATAGGTGCTGGTGACGATGCAGCAGGGGGAAGAGACCAGGCGGTTGGAGACTGTGACCTGTGGAGGTAGGAAATAATTAACACCACTTAATACTGCGTTCCACAACAATTATTATGCACAATATTATGTTCTACAGCACCACATAGGTTGTTTTTTAAGTTTTTTGATTAAATTATCCTTCTTACCTTCTCCACTTTCTTCTCTAAGATATCCTTCATTATCTTGCATAAGTTCTCAAACTGAGACTTCTTTTCCTCCTGCTTCTTCTTCTCATCTTCATCCTCAGGCAGCTCCAAGCCTTCCTTAGTCACTGACACCAGGTTTTTGCCCTCAAACTCCTTCAGCTGCTGAACGCAGTACTCGTCGATAGGCTCGATCATGTAAATAACCTCAAGGCCCGCTTTCCGGAGGCGCTCCACAAAGGCAGAGTTAGCCACCTGGTCTTTGGTCTCACCTGAAATACATGGCCATATTGTCACTGATCATGTAGTTTCACACAATGAACTCATTTTTCCTTTCTTCTAAAAATAATAAATAGCATCCTTACCAGTGATGTAGTAAATGTGTTTCTGGTTGTCCTTCATACGTGTAACATAGTCCTTCAGGGAAACCAGCTCGTCTCCTGAAGCTGAGGTATAGTATCGCAGCAGCTCAGATAGCTTCTTTTTGTTTTGTGAATCTTCATGGATGCCAAGCTAAGGGGCAAATAAAGGTAAATGTTTAGCCTATGCAACTTTGTTTTCAGCTGCATTTGAATTACTGTCACCATTTATTTCATTACATTTTCAATTTGTAGTTTTACTAATTGTTTTTTTCTTCTTGTTTCCCTCTCAGTACTTAAATTTCTGAATTAAATGTAGCACTTCTTCTGTTCATAAAAAAATAACAGCAGCATTTTCTTCATGGTTCTTTGGGGTGGGAGGGATATATAGTAGCTGTAATAAAGTTGTTTTCTCAATTTATATTATTTATTTTATACAATTTATTTCTCGTTATTATGACAAATATTAATGCTTAACATAGAAAAGTCTAATACTGATCTCCAAATTGTAAGTACTGATTACCAGAGTACCTATATTTAAGCACAGGACAGAACTAAGGAGCACCAATTGATACTGAAAGCAGCTTTCATTTGGACAATATGGCCAAAGGATCAGACAGATTGTTACCATGTAAAAGGTCAGAGGATGAATGGTAGTCATTCACTTTTTTTTGGCTAATTGCAGTATCTCTTGTAAAGCTTTGCATCTTTAGCAAACATTACATCCATGTCATTAAAATTCAAATTACAACTGATAGTGAGGATGTGATGACATCGATAAAACATCAAACCTAGGAAAAGGGTTCAACACAAGGTTCCTACCAAATGTTGAAAAGTGATAAGATTAGGAACACTAGCAGCTCACACAATGCACTATGGAAACACCAACCTTGATGTTCTTAGAGAACTGCTCATAATACTTTTTGTAGTTGTCCTTGTCTTCTGCAAGTTCAGTGAAGAGTTCCAGGCACTTCTTGACCAGGTTCTTGCGGATGACCTTCAGGATCTTGCTCTGCTGCAGCATCTCTCTGGAGATGTTCAGGGGCAGATCCTCAGAGTCCACTACACCCTTGATGAAATCTAATAAGATAGATAAAGACAAGCTGATAAACACATTTCTAAACTGGTATTAGAATTATTTAAGATGACTATTTGATTTATGAACCAATTGTATACATCAGTCGACCACATTTATGGTAATACTCACTGAGGTACTCAGGGATGAGCTCATCACAGTTGTCCATGATGAAGACCCTGCGCACGTACAGCTTAATGTTGTTTTTCTTCTTCTTGTTCTCAAAGAGGTCAAAGGGAGCGCGGCGAGGGACAAAGAGAAGTGCCCGGAATTCCAGCTGACCCTCCACTGAGAAATGCTGTGAGAAAGAAGGGTAATCATATCAGTGTCAGTTTTCCAGATATGATCATATTACTTGTAATAAAATCTGTTTTAAAGGGGAAACAAATCATGAAGACACCTACTTTGACAGCTAGGTGATCTTCCCAGTCATTGGTAAGACTCTTGTAGAACTCTCCATACTCCTCATTGGTGATGTCATCAGGGTTACGGGTCCACAGGGGTTTGGTCTTGTTCAGCTCTTCCTGGTCAATGTACTTCTCCTTGATCTTCTTCTTCTTCTTCTTTTTGTCTGAACACTTGTCATGGTCATGCTCCTCATCTGACCCAACATCCTCAATTTCAGGCTTGTCCTCATCCTTGTCTTCTTCTTCATCTTTGTCTTTCTCCTTCTCCTCCTCCTCCTCTGCCTCGTCATCACTCACTTCCTTGTCACGCTCTTTCTCCACCTTAGTAAATAAAACTCTCAGTCACTGGCTGTGGGGTTTGTGGTCACTTTACAATGCAGTTTTAGTGATGTAAATTAATAAAAAAAAACTTAAATGAGCACTTACAAAGAGTGTGATGGGATAGCCAATGAACTGGGAGTGCTTTTTCACAATCTCTTTGATTCTTCGCTCCTCAATATATTCCATTTGGTCTTCTTTTAAGTGTAGAATCACCTTGGTGCCTCGGCCCATGGGCTCAGCTATATGGGCAAAAGATAAATCAGTGCAAGAAACAGATAACCCTCCACCTCCTAGAGGTACTCTGTCATCAATAAAACTTAATTGTTAAAAAATAACAAAATAATGGCAGTTGTGTCACTTACAGTTGTCCACTTTGACTGTGAATGAGCCTCCAGCAGAGGATTCCCAAGCGTACTGCTCATCATCATTGTGTTTAGTGATGACGGTCACCTTCTCAGCCACCAGGTAGGCAGAGTAGAAACCCACACCAAACTGACCGATCATGGAGATGTCAGCTCCAGCCTGCAGAGCCTCCATGAAAGCTTTGGTGCCAGACTTGGCAATTGTGCCCAGATTGTTGATCAGGTCAGCTTTGGTCATGCCGATACCTGTGTCAATCAACGTTAGGGTACGTTCCTCTTTGTTTGGAATTATTTCAATTTTGAGGTCCTTGCCGTTGTCAAGCTTTGAGGGGTCAGTGAGACTCTCATAGCGGATTTTGTCCAGGGCCTAAAGGGAAAAGGGAGAGTTTTAAACAGTTCCTTTTTAAATAATTCATTTTTTTCTGTGATTATCAGCATCTTAGTATGCATCAGAGCCACAACATGATAGTATACTTAAATTGAGATCAATAAACATCTCTGACACAACATGAGCTTTAAGAGGTGCTTGACTAATGCGTTGACAAACTTACATCCGAGGAGTTGGAGATTATCTCCCTAAGGAAGATCTCTTTGTTGGAATAGAAAGTGTTAATGATCAGGGACATAAGCTGAGCGATCTCAGCCTGAAATGCAAAAGTCTCAGCCTCCTCCTCCATTGGTTGGTCGTGTGATTCAGGCATCTAAGCAAAGAGACAAATAATAATTTTTAGATCATGCATATGTTAAGGATTACACAAGCATATAAATACAAAATAAATTGTATGTCCTATCAGCTGACACCAATTAACTCCCTAACATGCACTGCGCAAAGGCTTACACAATTATTTCAATTAGATTAAAAAAGTGAATGTATTGCCAAAAGGAGTAACCTTGGACACTTTGGTATGACTAAGACTGACTGAGTAGTTTTCATCTTTTTTTTTTTGAGGCATGTTATTGCAAATAAAGCACAATCATGTTCAGTGGTGTGTGGATCCACTGCAGCACAGTGAGTCACTACACTGTCACACCTAAAACAATCACCGGTAATCACTCTTGTGTAATTTGCAAGCAGAAGTGACCTTGTACCATATCATATAATTGAATCAACCATAAACTACTAATCTTAGAAACTGAAATAATTCCTCTGAGATTCTTTAATTATTTATTGTAATTCAATATGGATTAATATTGTCCATTACCTGCTAGTTCCACTATCAATACACCAACCAGATAAGTAGGAAAGTTAAAATCAATTATCTTAAGTAACAGCAAAGTATGGATCAGTACCAATAGGTTATATATAAGCATGTGTAGCTTGAGGTGGCAGGTGGTGTGACAGACTGTCCAGCTCTGCTCAGTGCCCCACCTGCCTCTAATCCATCTTTGGCAAATTAGACAGAATCCATCTGCTTCTACCATTACACAAGTTTGATATACTGTTTATTTTTTTGCAATTACAAAAACAGTAAATTTGTTACTGAAAGTTTAATGAACCAAGCATAATAAAACAATCTAGATTGTCATGATTTAATTATTAGGTTCCTCAAACCAGACCTCAAGAAATGGATCGAACCGTGTGTCAAAATTGTTTCAAGACCACAAATTTAGATAGATGATGTAACTGCAAATTGTTTCTCTCAGACAGTGATTAATATCACTGGTTGATCAGAGAGAAGCGTGGTTTAGATTACATATCAGTAAAAAGGACTCCACCTGCTGGTTGCCCAGGCGAATTGCAGGTTTCTAGAAGGTACCAAGAGGCGAACAGAACTCTAGCAGTTTCCATAGGAATAAAAAGCTCCTCCTCTGAACTATCTGATGAGGTTCTGTGAATGATCGTCCTGTACCTCATTGAGCTTACACTGAAATCGATGTAGTGACATGGAGAGAAAAACTGTAGAAAATCTCTCTGCTCAGGAAATCTGGTTTCCTTTAATTAACCTAAATTGTACGCCTGCTTAACAAAATTGCACCTGACAAGTTTAAGCATCACGTAGTACATGTGGCTGCTGTAGCCCAGCTTGGGGCGATGCAAAGGTAATATGGCCGGGACAGTTGCCAAGATAATGTTGGACAAAGTTTTGACGTGGGCAAATAACGGTGACATGTTATGGAAATACTTTAACGTTACCGTTAGATGTAAAACTGTAAAGGCAAATTACAGGCCCGTGGCTATAGCACTGTCATAAGCTGATTATAACACGATGTGCATGAACAAGATGTACTCATAGTAACCACTACTAGCATCCGGGGATGTCAGAATATTTTAATATTATCGTCATGTTACAAAATATTAGCTCCAACAGAAAACGATTAAGCTTTAACTTAGCCAAAAACTAAGCTAGTATTAGCTAACATTAACCAGTAATGTCAAAGTGTATGATTATATATTTATCCATTGGCATCTCATTTTAAATTTCTAATTTGTATGAAAATATGTCAAATCATTTACCTTGGTCCTGAGTTTAACGCAAACTCCCGTGGAGGTCGATTCTAAGTCGTACGCAACCCGGCTAGTGAGATATTTAGTGCTGACAGGTTATCCTTGCAGCTTTTGTATCCTTTCGGAGCGTTCTAGAAATCCTGACATGAGCTTCCAGAACCATCTGGAATCTTCCTCGCTACAGCTCGGCGGGGGCTTCTGACTGGGCCGGTTGCCTGTCAATCATGATGTTTGTCTACGCCTCTGTCCATTCTTGGATAGAGTAGGCGGGGCTGAAGGCGGGGGAGGCTGAATCTGCTGAGGAGGGCGTGTAAGAGCAGAAGAACTCGAATGAACCATGCGGTGTTCGCTGAAAATTCCAGAACACCGAGTAAAATATAAGAAGTTGAAAGTGAAAGTTAAGTCTACTTCACCCGTATAATGAATAACTATTTTAATCACTTTAGGAACCACAGTGATTAAACTTGGCTGGCAAAGAGTCAATAAATGAGATTGAAGGTCTTATTTCTGTATAGTTTTATTACAAATTTGAATGCATTTCATAAAAAAGTGTAATAGTTACAAAAAGAGACATAAGTCAAATTCCCAGTGACTTTATATAACTCTTAATGGTTGTCAGTAGTTTTGTCTAAGCAGCTGAAAAGATGTAGACGACTAAGCCACACTGTGGCCTACATTCATTCCATTAATTAACTTGTATTGACCAGTTAATACTGTTTAAGAAATGCCAGTTGTGTTAGAGTGACACACTATCAGCAGAAGCAACATAATTACAAAAATAATTATTAAGAAAGCAGGAAAGAGTCTCCTAAGTATTTAGTCAACTTCCTCCATTCTTGATGTGTCATCATCGCCTTCCAAGACCGGCATATCTTCATCTGCAGGCTGAATGAGGTCCTCAACTGCGGAGTCATCATCATCAATGCCTGTGAATGAGAATGCATTCATTAGCAACCAAATCCGCCATTTATGCACAGTGAGTAGGCTTATTTGTGTGATTTTACGAAGGGGGAAAATAACTTACCAAGACCAAGCTTGATCATTCTGTAGATGCGGTTCGCATGTGTCTGTGGGTCTTCCAGGGTGAATCCTGAAGACAGCAGGGCGGTCTCGAAAAGAAGGATGACAAGATCTTTCACGGCCTTATCGTTCTTGTCGGCCTCTGCCTTCACCCTCAAGGTCTCCACAATTGGATGCATAGGGTTGATTTCAAGGTGCTTCTTAGCTGTCATGTAGCCCATGGTGGAGTTATCTCTCAGAGCCTGAGACTTCATGATCCTCTCCATGTTGGCTGTCCAGCCATAGGTGCTGGTGACGATGCAACAGGGAGAAGAGACCAGGCGGTTGGAGACTGTGACCTGTCAATAATGAAATGTATTATTGTCATGATAAAAGAAACTTATTGATCATACTTTATTAGCACAACATTACTATTTAGTAGTTCATTTTTATGCCAATTCCTTTACCTTTTCAATCTTCTTGTCCAGGATATCCTTCATGATCTTACAAAGGTTTTCAAATTTAGTTTTGAGCTCTTCCTGCTTCTTCACATCTTCCTCATCTTCAGGCAGCTCCAAGCCTTCCTTGGTCACTGACACCAGGTTTTTGCCATCGTACTCCTTCAGCTGCTGGACACAGTACTCATCAATTGGCTCGATCATGTAAATGACCTCAAGGCCGGCTTTGCGAAGGCGCTCCACGAAGGCAGAGTTAGCCACCTGGTCTTTCGTCTCACCTGTGAAAGTTAATGTAAATTAATTTAAATCAATAGGTTTGTTGCTACATCTTTATCACTCTAAAAAGAAAGGAAGCAAGTTGAATAGCTTACCTGTGATGTAGTAGATGTGTTTCTGGTTGTCCTTCATGCGAGACACATAGTCTTTCAGGGAAACCATCTCATCTCCAGATGTTGAGGTGTAGTAACGCAGCAGATCAGACAGCTTCTTCCTGTTCTGAGAGTCTTCATGGATTCCAAGCTTAAGCAGGAAATAATGAATTACACATTAAAATTAAATTTAAGTTAAAATTCTGATTATTTATTTGAAGGGTTAGAGTTTAAGACATTAATCCAGGTGGATCAACCTACCTTGATGTTCTTAGAGAACTGCTCATAGTACTTTTTGTAGTTGTCCTTGTCTTCTGCAAGTTCAGTGAAGAGTTCCAGGCACTTCTTTACAAGGTTCTTGCGGATGACCTTCAGGATCTTGCTCTGCTGCAGCATCTCTCTGGAGATGTTCAGCGGCAGATCCTCAGAGTCCACTACACCCTTGATGAAATCTGAATAAAAAAGATAAAGACTGCTTAGCTCTCCAAAGTCAGACAAGTTTAACTTTTTAAAAACCTCATAACGTTACTAACAATTGGAGCTAAAATGTAGAATTTAAAGTAATGTCACATGATCACACAAAGAAATTGGATGTTAATGCTACTCACTGAGGTACTCTGGGATGAGCTCATCACAGTTGTCCATGATAAAAACCCTGCGCACATACAGCTTAATGTTGTTCTTCTTCTTCTTGTTCTCAAATAGGTCGAAGGCAGCCCTCCTGGGTACAAAGAGCAAGGCACGGAACTCCAGCTGACCCTCCACTGAAAAATGCTGCAAGATACAAGATTGAAGCATAAATTTAGTCGTTCAGAAACATATGTGAATAGGTAGTTTGGTGGTGATGCCGACATTGTTATCATAAGTAGACCCAGCCTACCTTAACAGCAAGATGGTCCTCCCAATCATTTGTAAGACTCTTGTAGAACTCTCCGTACTCTTCATTGGTGATGTCATCAGGGTTACGGGTCCAGATTGGCTTGGTCTTGTTCAGTTCCTGGGCATCAATGTACTTTTCCTTGACCTTCTTCTTCCTCTTGTTCTTGCCATCCTTTGAGTCTTCATCTTCATCGGAGCCCACATCCTCAATCTTAGGTTTGTCCTGGCTTTCAGGAGTATCTTTCTCAGCTTCTTCTTCCTTCTCTCCAGCTTCAAGGTCCACTTCCTTCTCCCTTGTCTTCTCCACCTGTAATATTATTATAGTATATTAGCATTTGTGGCATTATCATTTAAGGATTTAAACTTCTTTTTGGTAATGGAAGTTGGAACTTACATAAAGTGTAATAGGGTAGCCAATGAACTGGGAGTGCTTCTTCACAACTTCCTTGACTCGCTTCTCCTCACAGTACTCTGTCTGATCTTCTTTGAGGTGAAGGATCACTTTGGTGCCTCTGCCAATGGACTCTCCTAAAAGTTTCAGTGAAATCAATGATGAGAACAATGTCCGGTTATAAATAAATAACATTCAACTAACAAATGATTTAATATTATTTCAAAGAGAGGAGTTACCAGAATCAGGTTTGACTGTGAATGAGCCTCCAGCTGCAGATTCCCAAATGTACTGCTCATCATCATTGTGTTTGGTGATGACAGTCACCTTCTCAGCCACCAGGTAGGCAGAGTAGAAACCCACACCAAACTGACCGATCATGGAGATGTCGGCTCCAGCCTGCAGGGCCTCCATGAAAGCCTTGGTGCCAGACTTGGCGATTGTGCCCAGATTGTTGATCAGGTCAGCTTTGGTCATGCCGATACCTGTGTCAATCAAGGTCAAGGTGCGGGCGTGCAGGTCGGGCTTGATTTCAATCTTCAGCTCCTTGCAGGAGTCAAGTCGGCTGGGGTCTGTCAAGCTTTCGTATCTGATTTTGTCCAAGGCCTGTCAGGAGGGAAAAGCTTGTTAAAATAGTGATGCTTGCCTATTTGTGAGGGCTGCTTACATTAAAAAAAACAACAAGGAAGTTGTTTAATAAAGTGCTGATTTTACTTACGTCTGAAGAGTTGGAAATTAGCTCTCTAAGGAAGATCTCTTTGTTGGAGTAGAAGGTGTTGATAATAAGGGACATAAGCTGAGCAATCTCAGCCTGGAAGGCAAAAGTCTCCACATCTTCCTCCATGACGTTTCCAGCTGCAGGCATCTAAAGGAAATCAAAAATGTTATTTAGAAGTCATAATTATATGCTTCAACATACTTATTGTCTGGAAAATAAAATGTTAATTAAAGAAAATAAGGAAGATCTCTTGGAAATTGTTCCTAAAACCTCTTCCTGTGCTGATTAAAGGCAGCAACATGGCATGAGAAGGGTCTCCTCTGGTAGGTTAACACATGTTGCCTCTGTCAATCAAAGCCTTGCCATTTGCTTAATGGGTGGAGCTCTACTTCTTGTCCCAACCCCCAAAGGCTTCACCATGTGTCATTTTACACCTTTATCATCAAGGAATGAATTGCAGCTAAAACTGAAATCAAAACTAATTTTAACGATAAAATCAAGATTCAACAAGATTTTAAATATAAGGGCAGTGATAGTTTGTGATTGTCTGTTTTTAGTAAGTGAGGCAAATTATACCAAAAAGAATTACACTTTAACAATTCATCACTTCCTATTTTTATTCAGGATTACAAACCATGCAGGTATATATGTGCATTCATAGCACATTAACTTTTACTATCATGGATTTTATACTTTTCTGCAACATCATGTGAAACTGCTGTATCTGCTCTTTGTACCACCCGGTTTTCTTGGTCATCCGCCATTGCTCCCACACTCAGGGTCACCCTGCTTGCCATGTGTTCCTCACATGTTGCAGTCTCACTAGTATAGCGTTAGTAAAGGCGCAAATCTGGTACTCTACACATAATGAATATGTAAATATGTATATATTAAGTGTATCTTACTTTTATTAATCCTTTTGCAGTTGTATCAGCTATTTGTTTCTTGCTCAAGTATTCTCGTTTGTAACGAGTATTCTTGCTGTTCCACCTGCGCCTTCAATTTAAGCAGCCAACATAATATAAATTTTTTCTTCTTTGCTCTTATTTTATCTTGCACTTGTTTTTTTTTTTTTTTTTCATCTAAAAAGCAAAAGTATGGGTGTATTTGAGTTTAGGTCTTGCAGTCTTACCTTGAAAAGAATCTTTTTCTACAGTCGCTCCTTGATGATAGTCGTCAAATGTATCACTGAGCTTGTCTTCTCCCCTTTTGAAGAGTGTGCTCCAAGTGTGTGCTTTCCTGCTTCTCCTGTAGGCAGTAAGTCTCACTTGCCGTGTTCAAGTGACTCTATGAAGGCCCGACGACATGCCGGTGTCTTTTTATACTCAAGGGGTGGTTTCTAGAAGCTCCCATTGAGAAGCTTCCAGAAGATACGTTCACTACAGTAAGGGGGGGAAGGTGTTGAGGAAGGGCCTGGAAGAGGGGGAGACGGCAGAGCCCTAAAGTTTATGTGCCCTTATAGGGGTGCAGAGTCACAAGGAGTGCCTGTCACTCAAAATAAGAGCTTTCCTGATAGCTCGTCTGGCTCTCAGGCCCCACACCACCCTGTCAGCGTCACAGCTGTGCCTTGCCTTTGCTATCAGCTGCTGTCATGGTGTTGTATTGGACACACACACACACGCTCACACACACATACCATAAGCTTCCTATGGACAGCAGGCCTGTTTCTTTTTTTGGCGTGCAAGATTGGGGAGATTCTCAAAGGTTTCACAGATAAGAAGCAGTTGCGAATCTCAAAAAAGCCAAGGCCCACATTGAGTGACTCTGCTCCTGAGAATCTATGTGATTTCACATCATATTAAATAAAAAAAACTCTTACACTTTGATCAACCTTGTGATCTGACAAAACATTCTTACCATTAGGTTCATCAACTGGAACATTTCCAGAGCTTTCAAAAGCGTCTTGTTGCCGTCATCACCAAGTGGACTGGAATCAATCATTTTAACATGAATTTTTCATGGTTTATTTGGTGATATTGTAAAAGATTGTCTGTTGGATCACTGGCAGACCCTCGTAGAATAGCCAAAGACAATGATAAGGTGATTTTTGTATTAAGAAGTTCAGTGCTGTAGGCCCTGCCCCAGGGCTTTGACATATGTCATATGTACCATTAACTGTATGGTGTGTAGTGAGAGTTATAATGGAGATTTATACTAAGTAACATTTAGATATCATGTTATGTAGCAGTGTTTCTCAGTTGAAGTAAACATAACATGACAGTTAATGTGACAGGTTAATAATAATATTGTTGTTGAATTGTAATCAGTCAAAACTAACACAGGTGTGTAGACCTTTGGGTTTAAAGGGAAACAATGAGGGCTAACCACACCAAAGAATTAACACATAATTATGATTAGCATATTTTCATTGAATACATCATGTTGACAAGAGCTATCAGAGCTAACAGAGAAGAGTAAGTACAATATAACTCAAACACCTCACTGACACAGGGTTTTCAATTGTAGGGTTACATAGTAAAAACAACCTTGTATAAGACAGAAAGATTTAATTCTCTGGTTCAGGGATAGTGTTGTAGCTGACCAGGGGGTGGCAGTGTATTACATGTGCTACACATCTGTTATGTAATCAAAATGTCTCCACTCTACTTGAAGCTGACTGTCCATGTGAGTGAGAAACATGGAGAACTGTTGCAATCACCGTAAGATGATATTTTACAAAGGACAGATCTAGATTCCCCAAATAGGTTAAATGGTTTGCAAGACTAACATGGTGATCCCATGCTTGTGTTAACTGAGCAAGGGTACAGAAATGGGTATTCCTGGAATTTGGAGCTATATGGCAGCGGAGTATATCCTGGGAAGTCCATGATTTATCATTCATATTTTAATATTTGTTTACATCAAAGTATGTAACTTTTGTATCTCCTCTGTACAAATGTTTTTATTTATTTAATTATAATCAAATAGTGTTTGTCCAACAAGTGTTTATCTGTATTTTTCCAAACAACATATTTCTAATTTGCAACTTCTTCCATAGGTAAAAAGAAATAGTCTCAAGAAATCTAAACATCTCTCATAAATTTTGCTTCCTTAATTCTTATAAAGACACTTTGGCATTTTTCTATGCATGAGACTTCAGTTTGATTGCAAAGGTAACTATTTCTGCTTTGGTAATTTCCAGCATTCAGTTTTTATGACATTAAAACATTACATTATAATAGCTGTGGTCCTACTAAACTGCATTAAAGAGACACGGCCTTTTCTGTATTAAATTTACATTAGTCCATGATTGGGTGTGACGCCGGCTTCTTTGCGTACAGCCTACACGCTGTTTATATTTCTGGTTGTCTCACATGACTATATTCTCTGTACGCATGGCTGCAGGTCTTCAACGGTCCAACGCATGCGCTGTTGGTAACATCCGGGGCTTGGACAAGGATGAACGCCAATTTCCAAGATGGCGGCGGAGGGAGGAGGGAAGGAGATGAACGAAATTAAAACTCAATTCACCACACGAGAAGGCGTCTACAAACTCCTCACTCACTCCGAATACAGCCGCCCGAACAGGGTGCCTTTCAACTCGCAGGGCTCCAATCCCGTCAAGGTCTCCTTCGTCAATGTAAACGACCAGTCCGGCAACGGCGACAGGATCTGTTTCAATGTGGGCCGGGAACTGTACTTTTATATCTACAAAGGCGTGAGAAAGGTAAACAATATTGACTGTAGCAACGAAGCCAGCGCTGTCCAGGAGCAGCCCATTGATTTGGCTTCTTCTAACGTGTTGCAGCTTGACTGTCAACTCTGTTAGCTTCTGTCATTGAAGTGCGCAGGTTGTCAAGACAAGGCCATGTAGCAGACCTAGCTAAGTTAGGAGCTAATTAGCATTCTTAGCTAACATCGCCACAGTAGTTGTTTTTACCCCTATGAGACTAGTGTGCACTTCAGAGTCCGCCAGTTGTTTTGACTTCTCAGTCTATGTTTAACTGTGAAATAAGAATATCAAGATAATTGGATAATGTGAGAAGGGGCTTGTCATGTCATGTATTACAGTGCGTTTGTTTATCCTCGTTCTTTACATAGTAAAGCTATAGAAGTTGTCAACAGAGCTCCACAGCAGGGTCATATGAGGTGTTTCTGTTTGAACTAGGGGTGTTCGCAATGTGGTAGAGTACATTGTTTGTTATTCGGGATGTAATGAAGTGTGCACTCTACTGTCAAGATTTGGATGTGATGTAATATGATCCACTGTTTGGTTGCACACAGTGATGATGTCACTGCAGCAAGTCACGTTTGGTCTTGTTTAGCAGGGATACTGACTGTTGACTTCTATCACTGCAAAATAGGCTTTTTTTTTTTCAAACAAACCCAGTCTTCACCTGAAGTTGTACTCACTTCTTGACTAAAATCTAATTGTATGCAAATAACATTTAGCAGCCAGTAGTAGAGCTAGGCCCTTGTCAATAAGGAGTAACATCTAGGTAAAGTCTTTTTTTGATTACTACCTGTTAGCAAACCAAGGCCTTTGATTGCTACATTGGATCCCAACAGCAAGCATCAGGACATAAGACTCCACCCAAATAACATACATATTGCTGTTACAGAGTATGGCTGCTGTTTTTCTGACCTCTTGATACAACATTTTAATGTTGTTTTCTCAATGTATGTCATTCTGTAGCTTCCTAGCTAGTAGGCTGTACAATATGGGACAATCTTTCTCTCTCTTTTTTTTATCACAAATAAATTACTTGATATAAATCTATAGTTGATGTTACCAAACCACATTTCCAACATCGATAGCTGGACATGGAAAGAAGCAATGTTGAGTCAGTTAAGTGGTAAGGAAAGTTAATTGCTTAATGTGGGGCTGTGAATTGTGATCTAATGTGAAGGTGTACCTTAGAGATATGGATATCTTACTATTAACAGCCTCATTTGCATTGTTTGAATCCAGGCGCAATTCCAATATTTTCTCCTCTAGACAGAAACTGCACAGCAAATAAGTGTTGTTTACCTTGGTGTTATTTGGATGCTTTGCCCAAACTTTAATGAGTGCATGTTTCCTGCAACTCTTGATGTAAATAATGTACTTAAGATTCATCTCCGCCAATCTTGGCCCTTGATCTCATGCAATATTTCAAATATGTCTGCTGACAAAAAGGAAGAAAAAATGTCCTTAACAGGTAGACCTGAAATCAAATATTAAGTTGACAATGTCTATGTAATGCCTCATTGAAGCTCTGTTAGCACACATATAACACAGATCTTAATATTTGTAGAAGTGTAAGATGTTGTTGATGGCGGCTGTTGTATAACTTGTCAGTATTAGTGTCCCACTCACTTATTAACACCTGTTTAACTAGGTGGCAAAATGCTGCATGTTTAATCATTTAGCCTGTTTCATATATTTATTTTAATGGTGTGTCTTAGCTCTAATTCTTCCTCACTACCCCCACGACATATAAAATTCTACTGTGGTACACACAGGCAGTGGTCCAGAACCAGTTTGTGTTTGACATAATAAGAAAAATATATTAATGAAGCCTCACTATTGCATAAAATAGTTTGGCAGCCTAAAGGAAAAGCTTATCATTATTGTAGCACTTAAAATGTAAAAGGCTGCCAAAAGTCCTTATTTTCTTGAGAGCAACCCCATTTTGACAACACTGACTGATTTTTAATTACATCCTCTAAGGTTTCTCTATGTTTCCTCATAATGCATGAAAAATACCACAAGAGAGTTGCAGGAATAAAGCAAAAACCCATTACCAATTTAAATGTTCACTGGTCCAATGACAGGTACAACACTGTGGGATTCGCAGCTCTGTTTACCAGGTCCATATAAATTTCCTGTTTGACCTACTTCAGGGTCAAGGAATGGTCTTCTTTTTTCTAAAGTAATGAAAAATAATATTTTTCAGTGATGAATATGTCTGTGGTCATTCTATTAAAGCTCACATGACTAAACTTGTGGGATAATATGGAAAATTGTGGCCTGGTGGACAATAAACTCAAAATATCAAATTAAATTTTATTCAATCTTGTCAGTACCATTTGGGTTAAATTGAGTTATGATGTCAACAGCCTGTTGGAAGACAAACCAAACAGTAAACCTACAGTCTCTGGTCTGGCTGGGCTGGTCCTGTATTATTGGATAATGACTTTCCACATGTCACAATTCCTTTTTATCATGCACTAGGAACATTGGGTTGGCACTTTGTAGACACCAGCAAAGAGTAGAAAGCCAACATTGCTCTTGGGAGTTTTGTCCTCAGATGGTTCAGAGAGATTTTTATATAGTTTTTTAAGTATTTTTCTATGGGCTGTAACCTTAATTGACGCAATTAATGGCGCTATGATCTTGGATAAGTTGTCTCTTGGTGGTGTTTGAAAAGGTCAAATGTAATTTCATGTCTTGATGATAATTTTGACAAAAATATAATATAATGCGTCAATCTTCCTTTAAGAAATCATGCGAGAAAAATCTTAAGAATAAATATTAGTGTTAAAGTACGAACAAAGTAAATCGTAGCAATAAAGGTCTTAAACTTCCAGAGATTATTCTTTTCTAAGACTTGTTAACATGGTTGACCTTAACCTGCTTTACATGTTTTGTCTCATTGTTTTAGGCTGCCGATCTTAGTAAGCCCATAGACAAGAGGATATACAAAGGGACGCAGCCCACGTGTCATGACTTCAACCCCATCACAGCCACTGCAGAGAGCGTCTCCCTGCTGGTGGGCTTCTCAGCAGGACAGGTGCAGCTCATCGACCCAATAAAGAAGGAAACCAGCAAACTCTTCAATGAAGAGGTGGGCTGAAGCTTTTCTGATTCTCATGTTAACATTTAGTTTCATTCGCCCACCGTTAGTAAAATAATGGCTGACCACTGTCTTTGTTTTTCTCTGTTTTTACTATCCGTCTTCCCTCAGAGACTTATAGACAAGTCCAGAGTAACGTGTGTAAGATGGGTTCCTGGTTCAGAAAGCCTGTTCCTGGTGGCTCACTCCAGTGGCAGCATGTATCTGTACAACGTGGAGAACACTTGCGGCACCACAGCACCTCACTACCAGCTCCTAAAGCAGGGTGAGAACTACGCCGTGCACACCTGCAAGAGCAAGTCAGCTCGCAACCCCTTACTTCGCTGGACAGTTGGTGAAGGTGCACTCAATGAGTTCGCCTTCTCTCCGGATGGCAAGTTTCTGGCTTGCGCGAGCCAGGACGGCTTCCTGCGGGTGTTTGGCTTCGACGCCGCAGAGCTCCACGGAACAATGAAGAGCTACTTCGGTGGCTTACTGTGCGTGTGCTGGAGCCCAGACGGAAGATACATTGTGGCGGGAGGGGAGGACGACCTTGTGACTGTGTGGTCGTTTTCAGACTGCAGAGTGATCGCACGGGGGCACGGTCACAAGTCTTGGGTGAGTGTGGTGGCGTTTGACCACTGCACCACCAGTGTGGAGGACGGGGACCCTCCTGCCGAGTTCAGTGGTAGTGATGAGGAGTTCCATGAGCAGATTCACTTTGGTGCAGGCCGAGACAGAGCGAACAGCGCTCATTCTCGGCTTTCCAAGAGAAACTCTACAGACAGTCGGCCTGTTAGTGTGACCTACAGATTTGGCTCAGTGGGCCAGGATACCCAGCTGTGTCTGTGGGACCTAACAGAGGACATTCTCTTCCCTCACCTTCCTTTATCCCGCACTAGGACTCACACTAATGTTATGAGTGCCACAAGCCCTCTAGCCTCTGGACAAACTACTACTAATACTACTACAACTACTAATACAACTACTACTGTAAGCACCACTAATCCCAGTGGCACCAATGGTAAAGACAATGCGAGCAATAGCAGTGCCAGTGGCAACTCGGCTAACTCCCTCCCCAACACCCTGCCTCGATCCAACAGCTTGCCACACTCCGCCAACCCAACAGGAGGCACCACCCCCAACAGTCACACAGGCAGCAGCAGCAACAGCAACAGCAGCAGCAGCACCACCACCACCACCACTACTACCACTACCACAACCACCACCACCACCACCACCACCACCAAGGGCAACAGCATTATTGATAGCGCTTTCATTGCCACTGGCGTCAGCAAGTTCGCAACTCTTTCGCTACATGACTCGCGCAAGGAGCGCCATGAGAAGGACCACAAGCGAAACCACAGCATGGGCCACATCAGCAGCAAGAGCAGCGACAAGCTCAACCAGCTTAGCTCGACACGGACGGCAAAAGCGGAGGCAGCTAAGACTCTGGGCACAACGCTGTGTCCGCGCATGGAGGACGTGCCGCTGCTCGAGCCGCTGGTGTGCAAGAAGATCGCTCACGAGAGACTCGCTGTGTTAATCTTCCTTGAGGACTGTCTGGTAACAGCCTGTCAGGAGGGTTTCGTTTGCACATGGGCTAGGCCTGGGAAAGTGGTGAGTGACAGGCCTCTAGAGGATACTGTCATGTGACACCTCTTTACTTACAGTAAAGGCATTTTCTCGCTGCATTCAGATGCTGTTAACGCCACTGTGTGCAGCCAAAGGTTTTGGTTATTTCGAGATTTACACTAAAAACCCTCAGTATTTGATGGTTAATAGCACATCCTCTCCGACAGTAAACCTCATGGCCTCACTATTCTGCCTCTTTCAATACATACAAGTAACACTGTTGTTTGTTATCAATGTGTTATCTGTCTCTCCGCAGGGTTTGCTATCATCTCAAAACAACCCAGCCAACTCCCCCAGTGGAACAGTAGTATAGCCCCGGTGCTGGTGCTGCTAATGACAGCTCCATGCAACAGAGACGGGGGATGACCAAGGCCAAGGCCCTGCAGCGCTTCTTCACACACTGTCACACACCACATGACCTCCAGTGTCACCTTCATTCTCATCACTACAACCACCCAGATGCCCTCTTTGTGTTACTGCTCATGTTTAGATAAAAGATGTTGGCCAAGCCAGGGTTAGAAGCTTGATGCTGCTTTTGTCTGGGTTCAAAAAGAAAAAAAAGGGTGCTATTGGAAGTTAGATGGCTAGCTTTAAATACGTCCAGGGGGTTTATGGGAGTGATTGACTGGCTCACTGTTCCATCTGTGGTCATATCAAGTCGTGTCTAGTCCGAAAAAACAAACTCTAGTACCCAATCCTCTGTGCCTGTAGATCTTCAAAGACTAGACATGCTGTAAGCATTGTGGTGATGCCTCAACCTAACCTTTTCTATTGGTTTCATTTGGAAAGCTTTTTCTTTCTTCACACATAAAGGGAATAAGATGAGGGATTGTTTTGGAGGAGCAGAATATCCCCCAATGCCAAGTCCTTTTCATTTTCACTTCCTGGGCAATCTCTTGTCCTCGACACCTGGAGCGTTTTAATCCCTTAACAAATACTTTAATCAGTGGTATCACACTTGTATCACAAGTGTATTTGCACATTCATTCTTGGTTCTTTTGTTTTTGTTTCTTTTTTCCCCATTTTGAATTCATGATGGTGGAACCGAGCAAAATACTGAAGACAGCTTTGGAAGCACTTGGGGAAACGGCTTATTATTGCCCTCTGTCTCAACGCTGGATGCTGCAATCATAGTTTTTTATATGGAAAATAATTGTTTGCACTTAATAGTTTGTTAGAGGAGAATGGCTTTACATTTTTGGAGTGTGTAAGGACTCCTTGACAAGGTTGGACTATAAATAGAGTTAAAAAAAAACCCTTTGTATCTATTGAACATTTATTTTAATATTGTTTCAGATTAAATGGGCTCTGTATTATATGTAAATATTGTACTTCAATGATTTATGGGTGAAATGATCATTATTACATTAGATGAAAGATCCTCATTTCAGAAAATAGTGATATTTCTAATACAGAAGATCTATACCTAATATTAAAATGAATCTTGAATATGCAGGTGAAAATGTTTCTTTTCTGTTGTACATAAAGAGAATTCAGGTGTATTTTTATTAATGAAATGTTTGGTATAGGAAACATCTATGAAATCCTCTTATCTTACAGGTAGTGCTGAATGCTAGCTAGCCTGTCGCTGCAGATTCCTTTTACAACATAGGCAGGGTAGGCGCAGATGCAGCGGTCTAATTCAGCCATCACTCCAAGCTCAGGTAAACCACAGGAAGACTAACGCTGGCATAGTTCCCCCTCACTGGTCCCATCCATCAACATGTGTGTGAATTCACTTTAACTAACAAATAAGACTGACAACCATGTTGTGCAGGCAGGGCTGCAGTCTGCGAGCCCTGTTTCTGTGAGTAATAATTACTGAACTGATGCTGAACTTGTGAACAAACATTTGACACTGTGTTGAATACCAAGTGACTAACGTGAGCACTTGATGGTGTAAGTGCTTGAGGTGAGCGTGTTTTTTCAAGCACCCACACAGGATGACTGAGGATATTAACAGTGGGAGCCTTTTCCTCCATGTGACGCCTATTAAAAACAGCTTTGACAGATTACATGTTCCATTTGTGTTGCTTTTTTAAGGTCATGCACTCACTGCATGAATCGATGTCTTCATTAGATGAGGATATACCTTCATGCTATCCTCCACATGGGGTCAGAGGTCAGCATGAATTTATTGATCAGGCATCCTGCTGACAGAATGGACAAGCAGATACTGGCTCATGTCACTCCACCAGCAGTCATATATCACTGTCATTACTGTAGTGGTTTACCTGTAAATATAACCAAAGCTGGAGCATAAGAAAAATGCCTCTGACAGGCTGATACATTCTGGTTGATGAATGATCGGATTAAATTTTATGTGGCGGATCATGTTCTGAGATGATCATATACCCGTTAGGAATTCAATTTTAAGCCTCACTTTGAAATAGTTGCTTACATAGATGTCAATCAACAAGGTAGCCATGAATATGAATATTTTTTTATTTCTTACTGAAATCTTTTTTCCAACATTAGTCATAATATCACCAACAAAATATATTCTAATATTTACACCCACACACAATTTTGATTTATTTCTGTCCACTAAATGCTAAGGGAGATTTTAAATTTTTCAGTTTTCAGAGATTTGGCCAGGATTATCAACAAAATTGATTTTTTTCATTTTTTTTTTTTTCATTTTTATGTCTGTATTGTGCGTGTAATTTGGCTGGAAAAACAATATATCAATCAGCTCTTTGATTTAATAGAAATAGGTTTAGAAACACCTTGCCAGACCGGTGTCCACAGTTATCAGCTAATGAGACCTCTACTCCATGCCTGACACTACAACAAGTATTAAAACAAAGTCTGAGGGAATTACGTGAGGTCACTTAAACCCATATGCTAACAAAGAAAAAAGGTAAAGGAATAATTTGTCCCACCTGGACAGGGGACTGGAGGAGATGTCAATCAAGCACAGCTGGTGCAGGCCTGCTCAGTCCAGAGAAGAGGTTGATTAATTGTAATTGAAAACACCTGTGTGGGCGGACCAACGGGGAGAACACTGGCAAAATGAAAAATAAATGAACAACTCCATAAAAAATATTTGAAAATGATGGCATGAATTAGTGTTTATACATTATATAAACTTGTATTTCTGCTTGTTTACACTGATTACACAATTTATTTACATTCCTATTAAATTATAATTAAATAGTTATAATATCTTTTTATGAATTCATTTTTTATTCACAAAAGTGATTTAATCTATAATTTATATAAATAATATATATTATTGATTCTCAAAGTGGACCATGGGGTCATATTTCCTTTCTTGATTTATCCACATCTAGCAAAGCTTCTATCCTCTAGAGACCAAAAATGTGGAGGGCCTTTAATAAAATGCTAATGGTGCTGTATAGACATCAAACAGGAGAGTGATGGGGATGCTGGAAGGCCTTTAACTTAGTAGACATTTTATATCTATATTTAAAAAAAAAAACTATTATACATGTATGAGGTTGAATTGAACATCCAAGTATACACTTTTTAAATTACTCACTTGCTACTAACTGACAAGAAATAGGCTATTTACTCTGGATATTTGCTAAGGCTACTACCTACCTGAAGCCCAATGAGCAGCTTGTGTTATGGCATGTTGGGGTTACAGTTGGCCAGCAGAGGACAGTATTGCTCAGACAAATGAGGGCTTGTGCAATAACCACTAAATGAACTTACCTTTACAACAGCTATCACATGATCATAAACAGAAAACATTGTCTTTATATGTATATCCTGTTGTCTCTCTCTGTACAAATGTATTTCTACTACTTCACCGTACTACTTCATATATATTTTATATTCCAAGTGGGGAATAAAACTGCTCCTCCATAATTTATGAGTCACTTTTAGAAGAAACACGAGCACTCACAGCCATTAAACCAGCAGCCTGTGGCATCAGGCTGAGGGAGGATGGAGAGTGTGATCAGCAGGCTGGAGAGCCCGATCATCCTGTCAGGGTGTCATTCAACACATGACGGGCCCTGGCTGACTGTCTGATCCCCCCTGAGCTGCACACATCAATGCTGAGCAGCCATCAATCAGGATTGGTGCTTAGTGAGATGTTTTACATAAAAACATCACACTGACAATAATGTATGCACTTTTATGTTGTTTTCTGCCTCGTTCGCTGTCTGCCACCTATGTTCATTATGTGCAAACCCAGCCACCCGTTAATCTAACTGGCCATTTGAATAGCAATCAAAAGTCTTGGAAAACAGCTACATTTATCTTGCATCCTCTGGGAAATAGGTCCCACTTGATAGGAATTCAATGAATTGAGAGAGAATCCTATTGCTTCTGTAGGGTCCTGCTTTAATCATCTTCTCGGTGTTGCAATTCCCTCGTCTGCATGCCTCCATATATTGACCCACAGTTTTGTTTACCTAGCAATGTGTGCAACGGCTATGAATGATTAATATAGTCTCTCAGAGCTATAAACCTAAAGGATGAGCAGCAGTCGATGTGTTGCAAAAACCTGACAGTTTGAGATAATGACCCGAGTAAATGAATGCATACAATTAAGTTTGAAAAAAAAAAAAAAAAGACTTTTATGAAAGTGATGGATTTCCTTTGCAAAAATAGGTCTAGTCAGATTATGGAAATTAACAAATTAACCTAGTTTTTTTTTTTTTTTTTAGAGTCAACAGGGGTATCTGTTTAGCAGATTCCTGAGGCCTGTCGTGAGTTCAGAAATGATGGAATGAATGCTGTCAGGAAGTGAGGATAATGAAAAGGATAATGAATTAAAGTAGGTGTATTGACATTTGGCCACTGGTGGACTTGGACTCCAGTGTTAAGGCAATTTTCTACCTCGCACCTAGTCAATTAAACATAATTAGATAATCAAAAAAAAAAAAAAAAATGGGTGATAAGATAAAAATAACAGGAACACAAATGTTTGGATGAGTAATGCGAAACATTACTGCAAACCTTAAGGAGGTGCTAATGAACCAATGACATCATCACGTTTCATGTAACCTTTTAAGAATCTGTTAGCAAACACCTGCCAATGTAACAAAGCAATATTCACTTTCATCAGGAGTTGCCTTCTACCTGGAACATGTAAGTCCACTAATCACTCTGCTTTTTAAATCCTGAACATAATACCATGAAAAACTCTATAGTTTTTATATTTTGATAAGATTTATATCTTGCTAGCACGTAGCTAGCAATTAACTTTAAGCTAACAGCCACAACATTATTATGAAAGTGGGGAGAAACAAATTTAGGTGGGAAACCAAAAACAATTTGTTGAGAGACACTTTCTGCCTTGATATAAAGTTTCTCATCGTAAAGATATAAGTTGAGGGACCAATTTATATTCCCAAGGGTTTCATATATTCCTTTGTCAGTGCGGCTTTGAGTTTCCTGCCTATTTGCTAGCTAGCTTGCTAAATTGTTAGCCTTAGTGGCTTCTGACTGAATAGTAAGGCTAATATTAACCTGTATGCTGCCGTCGCCTAGGGGCAGTGCTCGCACAATTTGAACGGCAAGCTTATCACTGTCCCTTCTAGTAACCAGAACAGCCCTCACCCTTTGAGAATAGCAACTAAAACGCTGCGTACAGCTCAGGAAACTGCAGTTGGTCATTATTAGGTACAAGCTAGTCTGACCTAATTTGACGTTTTGATAAAACAAAACTGCTTTATTACACCTTAAACACTATTACATTCTGTAACTGAAAGGCCACTGAGACACTTATGATTTAATTAATCCAAAATTGATGATTTACACCTGCTGCTTCAGAACCATTGTGTTCACACAGTATGGAAGAAGAAAAACCCATACTTTTACATAATTAATTCAGAGGAATTAATAGCCATCTGGCTACTACTACATTTCAATTCTAACAGACAGAGTCTTATCCTTTAAGCAGCTTTTTATTAAGTCCGGCTGTTAAATAAAAATAGTCCCAATAATTGGTTATCTTATATAGAATTTATGACTCATCTGTGTTATTTGGGATTTTGTTTGTTTTCTCTGTTTAATTAGTCAGTCTGCCCTCCTGTGTTGTTTGATTGTCTTGTTTCCATGCAATATAAATAATGTTTTACTGATTAATGAAGAGGACAGATAACTATGTCATCAAAAGATTTCACACACAACTTCAGAGTGTGTTTTCCTTTTGATAATTGCCCTTAAATTCAACTAAGTGGAGCACTTTTAAAGGCTTCGATACTTTACAGTTCAAGTCTCCAGCATCAGTAAACCATTAGTCACCAAGAATCAAGAGCACAGTGCCACTTCCTCCTATTCTCACTTCTATTCTAAGCCGTGTCCCTTGAGGTGTGGGCCCAATTATTGGGCCTCCACCATGGGAGCAGCTGCAATTTGTCACATGACCTTAGCAGTCCCAACTCGCATGTCTTCACACTGCAATAGGAATTAAAAGTTGACACATAGGAATTAAAAGCCAGCAGATTGTTAGGTCTGTTTGTCACAGAGGAGGCTTTGTTAGGCTTCATCAGTGTTGCTCACATGATTGTCTTACTGTGCTAGAGATACATGCCTTAAATTTCGCATGTCATATTTAATTCATGCAGTGTTTAGGTATTCAATGTTCAGAGCTGAGTCCCTGAAAGCATAGGAAAGTCTGCCGGAGGATTGTATTTAATATGAACCATAGGGATAGTCCAGTCAGCGATAACTTTGCAGTTATTTCAGATTTTGAACCGTGTGCAGAAGTGATTGTTAAACATTGCCAGAGGAGGGGGGGGTAGAGGGAATCAATGCAGCTTCAGAGAAGCCACCGAGCTTGGGCCTCAGCGGAAACCATCAATACTCAGCTGTGGTCTAAGCACTTAAAATGTAAATGCATCTTCAACAGCAACAACACAAAGTTGTATCAGTGTCTTGGGATCTCTCCAGGTGCAACGTGTGCATTCATCTGTGAAATCAAAATCTCTGCACAAGATAAAGGTACCTGAATTGGCATATTCTAGCTCAAGTGCTGTACTGGACAGTGATGCATTGCAACAAAATAAAACAAATGCCCTGCACTGACCATACACTCCCTCTGTCAAACACTGAAGAAAAGCACTTTTTTCTTCTCAGTACCCTATCATGAAAGTAACATTTGCATGTTTATTAACGTCGTGTACCTGAAGTGACATCCTCTCTGCAGTGACAGGAGTAATGAGATCTCTGTGTGCTCTAGAAACCTGTTGCAGACAAGCTAAGTGGGGGATTATTTAAATGGAACAAGGTGTCTCAGAGGATCTCCTTTGATCTCAGCAAATTTATGTGATATAAATATCTTCAAATTAATTATGCATGCACACTGGGATTGCTAAATCCACAGATTTACCAAATTTATGACTGCCCTGATGAGCACTTGCCTGTTCTTCCCAATTAAACACTATTTAGAGATGTTCTACATCTTTGGCAACTTGAAGGAACCAATCTGAACATCTTGTTAGAGAAAACACTACAATATATTGTTTAGTATATTATTGTGTATTACATCTTACAAAACAAAGCAGACTTGCCAGGAATCACTTAAATAAGTCGATGTAAAGATATATTTGTGTTAAAGAAGCCAAAAATTCAACATTTGTCTTTATTTGGAACAGTCCGATAAAACAGGCAATATGAAGAATAGTCCATAAAGATTTACTTTTAAAAGGCTTTTTTCTTTATCGAGGATGCAAAAGAGACAATAATATATAATAGTAGCAATTAAGGTCACTGTAATCGAACATAACTCTTGCAGAGTTCATGGTCCCTGATATCTCCCCAGCCCCCGTTTTTCACATGTGGGGCCACTCCTCCGGCCCCGTTGGCTGGCAATCTCTTTGTGATCAGGAGGTTTTTGGGGAACAGCTGGTTCCCGCTGCTCTGTAAGATGTTCTCTATCTTGGTTTTCTGGCTGATCGGCATGCAAGTAGCCTTCTTGTGGTGCATGCCACAGTCTCCGGCATGGAAAATCCGTGGCGCCTCACTCACCATGACCTTCCAGTAAGAGGGCAAGCAGGAAACGGTCAGGTGTTGTAAGGACCAGTCCCAGTTGTAGTCATCATAAGTGCAGAATGTGTCGGTGCATTGGATTAGCTTCTGGTACGTCTCTCTGCTCAGAGCCATCCCCATGTTGTGCTCAGTGGACTTCCAGGCCTTCACCTCCACCTTGTTTGCTTTGCTGGAGTAGCCGATGTGGCTGTAGCTCCCCAGCGAGAGGATATCGCAGTCACTGCACTGCTCCCGTTTGAGAGCAGACATCAGCTTTAACAGGTGGATAAAGTCCGGGGACATGTAGTGGTCTTCCTCGATCAGCAGGACCACACCCTTGTGTTCTTTCAGAACCCGGACCCTGTCCCATACAAAGTGCAGCTTCCACCACCAGTGGTGCTTGGTCTGGGAGAACTTCGCCTCACGGTAGTGGCCAAATGAGTCAGGGTACTCTGCGTTGATGCAACCCAGCTTTAAGGCGTCTTTCTTAGGAATGTCTCTGGGGCAATCCCTGGGGTCGTGCCCAGGGAACTCCTGGGGATACAGCTGGATGCTGAAGGGGAAGAAAATCTGAAGTACCTGACAAAAATCAACAGAGGCCACAACTTTATTTATCTCAGGGGACCAGTAATCATGGCTGAATATCAGCAGTATGCTCTCAACACCTCTGGCCTTCTTCAAACTGTCCACTAATAGCTTAAGGTAGTCTGGACGGTTATGGACCTGAACCACCACAACCAGATCGTCTTTCTGCCGTGCTGCTTTAAACTTTTCCTCATTTCTTATTGTCTGGTCAAAGTTGAGCTGGAAGACGATTCCGCGGTAGACTAAAGTGGTGTTATCTGCCTCTGGCTTGGGTATCTTCTCTTTTTCCTTTGCTTTTTCCTGGTGTGTGTCATTTGCTTGAATAACAGGCGCTGGAGCAGGCGCCCGGCTCACTGCAGGTGTGGCTTGCACCTGGATATGACTGTTAATGCTACTGCTGCTGCTGCTAATGCTGTTGCTTTTCTTAACCGTCTCCACTTCCTTGGGGAACGAGCCGCTGTAGTTCTTCTTCTGCCTTCCGCTGCTCCAGAAAGCTAGGCCACAGATGACAACCACCACAGTCAGAATCACCACCTTCCTCTTGTAGATTCGGAATCTCATGATAGGGGGTCAGCCTCTTGCGAAGGGAGAGAAGTTGATTGCAGCAAAAAAGCAAAAAGCACAGGTTTGCAAATTGTGATGATGTGCTTTTGCAAAGGGAGCAAGCCTGGTTAAAAAGAAGCTGATATGAGGCTAATTCTTGGCAAAATGAACTGTTGTTGTAAACATGGGTCCCGCTGGAATGTCATTGATGGCGGATGAATATTCCATAAGGCATGACGGTTGCTGGGAGGCAGCAGGGTAGCAGTGTGCATGAACCACCTAAATGAAAAATAAATAAATCAATATGCGCACTATAGCAGTTAGGGCAAAGCAGTACGGCTGACTCACTGTTGCATCTTAATTATGATATGTTTTATATCAATATGTAGTATTTTACCATATAGTACATGCATGCAAATAATAATAAAACATCCAGAGAAATTATTCAAATAGTTTTCAGAACTTACTTAAACATTGTGTTTTAAACGATAATCAAAATGCTAATTATGTTTTTTGTGTGTCAATTAATAAAAAAAAAAAACTATTTTTTCCAGCTCCACAACTGAGCAAACTCCATCTGCAAATGAAGACTTCACTGCAGTTGAAAGCTATGGAACACTATGATTAGCTTGTGGAGCCAAAACTCAATAACTAATATAGTTAGATTTCAATTTGGAAAAGAGATATCTGTAAAACAACAATGTGATTGGATCATATCATTGTATGCAATAATGGAAGCACATTTACAAAAACTGCAATGTTTTCACTGCGTAATGTGGTCACAATGAAAACATCTTCCCAAAAGCATAAACTAGTTTGATGCATCCTAAGCGGTCCCTGTTCCTCCTCTGTGGTTATATTATTTTCCCCCTGCTATATTTGCCTCTGCATGAATCTTTGTCCTCAATTGCATTATCAATATTGATTAGCCCTCGTTGCTCAGATCTGCTGAACAAACCTCCATCTTTTCTTTGTTATTAAATTAGTGTCTTCAAGGCTTCCTATCTGACCCCTTTATTTTTCCTCTCACTGCCTGGAGACTATTCAACTCAACATTGTGTTAACTGTGTGGCACCATTACAGCCATTTAGAGGTCTGTGATCATATATATATATAT
>JAOWBC010000383.1:4101930-4112982 GCA_028566105.1 Hypoplectrus providencianus | reverse complement strand
CATTTATTGTGATGGAGAGATTTCACTGGTATTGGAGTTTTGTGTTTATAATACGAGTTACAATGACATAAGTAAACAATGAAATGGCAAAAAAAAAAAATCTATATAAAAAAGAAAGGATTCAGATGTCCAGGTATTTCTTTGAAATTCTCTATTGGAAATCAGCTCTCACGGTAACACTAAAACCCACTGTACTGAGGTTTAGTGTATAGAAAAGTATTTTTTAATCAATGTTTTCTAAATCAATGATGGACTCATCATCCTCATGATCCATAGATGATGTTTGTTAAACAATCAACAAAAAGAGGTTCAGTGGAGAATGCCAGTTTAAAAATGTACCTTACTGTCATCTCGCACTCTTGTACTCAAACTGTCCAGTATTAAAAAAAATGATACTTTAAACGAAAACTCTGTCCATAAGAGGAAATAGGAAGTGACGGCCAGTCCATGGAGCAAGTCATTGATATTCATGTGAGGGTCCGGCAAACTAATGCTTCTCATTTGTACCTAAGGCACATCATAAGTGGCAGTCTTTACCCTGACGATCTGGCTCTTTGACTTCAAAGGACGGCGTGAAGAAAGATCCTATTATTCAGCGGCAGCAGAAATCATTAGACTCCAAATCTCTGATGTGGCTGTTCAGGAAAGTAAGTGGAGAATGAATACTTAGCCACTGTACTACTGCTGTGTTCAGGTCTTATACAGCATTCTCCAATCTCTCTCTGTGTACTGTACATCTGCAGGAGTACAGCAGTGGGCCAGAGTTCAAATGAAAGGATGTGGGGGTGTATGTGTGGTACACAAGACCTAACTTACACAACTTGAAAACTATTGCTTTTTGTAATGATTTTTTACCATTTAAATCCATAGTGCATTAGAAATAATCGGTTTATAGGTTGTTTTTCTCCAAGAATATTGTCCAAGATGAGCTTGTGTGTCTAGAAACTGCCCTGCTGGTTGTTGTCTTTGAGTGTAACCTCTGGCCTCCATTTTTAGTGAGATACTTTTTTTATTACCTAAGGCCAAAAGCTTGAACTGTACAGTATACTTGTGTCCTCTCTGGTAGTTAGCTGGTTGTAATTGAAAAATATCTGGTATTTATCTCCTGTTTGTGACAGCGCGATAGTTTTTCATGTTTTTTTTTTAAAAGCTCAGGTCTCAGGTTGAATTCACGTGGAGCTTCTATCTAAGGGACTGTAAATTTCTGCCTCTCATTCACACACTCACACACCATTGGCAGCAAGTTACTATGCAAGGTGCTGCCCTAACCATCAGTAGCAATTTGGGGTTCAGTGTCTTGCCTGAGGACACTTCGACATGCGACACTGTGATTAGTGAACGACCCGCTCTACCTGCTGAGCCGCCGCAGCCCCAGCAACAATATGAGAATACTGAGCATCCTGTTACCGTGGCAGGGAAATGCAGTCATAAAATTTTCCAGACAGAAAATGCAATTAATGTGTAATGTCAATATTCAGGATTGGAGATCCTCAGTATTTACCTTAAGGACGGCTCCCAATAACACTGTTATTTTTACTTAGACAATTGGTTTAAAATTGATACCTTTGAAGGCAGAGTGAGTGGTGTGAGCATAGGTGGAAATTCACTGTCAAGAGCCACCACATGCCTGATTGATCTGTAAACGCAACACAATACTCAAACCTCTATCAGTCCAGGGCAGAGGAGCTGCCAGCTGTTCTATAAATAGTACCATCGCTGATCCTGTTATAGCAAAAGTAAGTCATGTGTTTCATGAGCATATCCTACAGGTAATATGTGTGTAATATTTCCTCCGTGTAAAATGCCAGGAATTGCACACAGTATTGTTTTGTCGTTTTTCTCGCCTTCATGGCTGTGATTTTGTTTCTGCACATTAGTCAACAGTGTGTCTGACGTCTGCTTGTGTTAATGTCAAGTAATGTGACATTTCCTGTTTTGACACATAAAAAACAGCGAAATGTCAAACTCTCTAGGTGAATGTGCTATTGTGAAGAAAGAATATATGCACCAGTAGAATATATAAGATGCAAAGACCATCTTGTTGAAGGCAGTGACCTCCTTTTATTTTCAGTCTGCATTCACACAACATGTGATTTGATTGTGAAAACCGCTCATATCCTTGCTTTCACTAGACAAATGAAAATATTGGCAACATATTTGGCCCCATATATTCTCTTAATAAGAGGCAACAGGCTTTCATTTAACTCCAGTGGAAGACTTTCCTCATCATAAACTACTTAATATTGCGCTTTTACAACCCAGAATTCAGTCGATCAACTCTTCTGTGGTCAGGTCCTTTTATGGCATATTTGGTTTCCTGTGAACGCTCCAATTGTACTGTTGTGAGGACCAAAGCAACCAGTCTGAGACTACATGCAAGAGTACAGTAGAGGGAGGATCATGTTCCATTTGCACTGTAAATTTCATATGATTGTTTCATGCTGTCTTGTTTATATCTGTGCTTACATCTTCCACTGCCAACTTTCCAACCATTCTCAAATAACACAGTGACTATGGTTGTGAAAACCACTCCTTACCCACTGTATAGTGAGCAGCAGAAAGGCTTTATAGTCAACTCAACTCAAAATGGTTTTAGATGTAACTCACTGCTGAGCCAGTTTCACAAAACGTTGCATTGGTAAGGCAGTTTATACATGAATACACTTTCTGTCAAACCGCACTGTATGGTGGTCAGTATTGTTGGTCTGGTAACTACTGATACAATGTATCATGGGAGATATGGAGTATAGTAATGCTTACTCAGAATTCGGGCACCACTCCGGGATGGCCTATTCACTGTATAGTGCACTATATAGTGAATATGGAGTGATTTCAGACACAGGCTGCATTTCCAGCCCTTCACCTTTTGATTCACCTCTCTGGAAATCTTTTTTTTTTTTTTTTGTTCCACTTACATTTATGCACAGTTGAAGTAAACCAGACGGAATTAAAAAACAAACCCATTATATAAATTTTGATCTTATTGGGACTAACCAAACACACTTGGGTAGTGAAAGCTCCCATAAAAGCTCAGAGCTAAAGCTCAATAAGCGGTGATAAACATTTGTACGAGAATTGCTTCGAATATATACGTGGTTTGTAGAAATAAGCAGTGCCAACATATTTAATTCTGCAACAGGATTTCAGTCAAAGCCAAAACAACTTGCCACTGAACATGATGTGACATATGCATAGAACTTAATTGTTATCCAAAAATTGCTAAATTATAAAGATGCATTCCTCGGCTGCATTCCTCAGGTCGGCAGGTGGAATTTTATCTATTTGTTATATTTTTACTTAAACTGTACAACAGATTAGCATATCACATTCTGGTTTATTTAGAATTTAGACAACCTCACAATTTTGTTGATGTTGTATATCCTGAGCTGTAGCCATCAGTCATTTCAGCGGTGTCACATATTCTGTATTTAATGTAAGTGCCAAGGAGGAGAAAATTAAACCAGCATAATATCTGCACCTTTAGACGAGCATATATAGTCCATGTGTTAGTTTGCAGTCAGGACTTTGGGTAGAAACTAATTGTGTTGATTAACGGTGTAGAGCCAGGCACCCGCTGATTAAAACAGGCATTAGGAAACAAACAGGAGTGCTGAGGTCAAATGCATTTAAACCTTTTCGGCTAACTCCAGAAAGCTGATAAAAAGCTGCAGTAGTGGCCTCTTTAAAGAGTTGAGAGGATGCAAAACTATTCAGTACCATTAAATGTACCCGACACTGTGTAACAGCATGTTGCATGCTGAGTGAATGTTCCTGTCATCAAAGTGACAACAAGCAGGATGTCAGCGTCTCATCCATATTTCATTATATACCTTTTATTTCAGACTAAAACTGATAACCAATGGCAAATCTTTCATAGTTCACATATAGATAAATACATACACTACTGTATGTATTGCATGTATATAGTCAGGGGAGGTGCAGACTAGGCAACAGTGGTGGTAGTAAGGAGATGGGGACATTCACAGATACTGTAGCAGCAGAAGAAATAGCAGCTGTACATAATGAATAGCAAGTTTGACATCTTAAATAGACTGTCCTGTAGGTGTTGACAGTATATAAGCTCAGCTTAAAGTATCAGCTGATTCAGGATGCATCGCTGCTCAAGCTCTCTGCCTGAACTAGCTGGCAGGCTTTGCATCATTAATATTCAGCAGTCAACACTTGAATGCCAACTATCATTTTATAAGATAAGGTATTGCATTCATCAAATAGTGGACACCGTGTTTTGGATTTAAATACCAAAGTACTACCATGAAGAGTATCACACTTTAAGAAATATTGCCACCAGCAGATATGTTTACTACGTACAGTTCCAGGAAAAGTGTGCCCCTCTGCTCTTTTCCTTCCTGCACCCGCAAAGCTGCAGTTGATATTCTTTCCAGGCAACAGCAAACCACCAAGCACCTCCAAAACCTTTTGAAAAATGTATGACTGAAACATCATTCACTTCGATCCTCAATTCCTAGCCTACACTACATACCTCCTTTCTGGTAAGTGCACACATACATCATAAGACTGCATAAAACAGCCAAAGACCTATAAATCATGCAGTAAGACACATTTTCTGTGCTGCAGTCTATAGGCTTTTGTCCCCCGCATTAGCCATATCTTTCAAACTGTTTTTTGTGAGCAACACTCTAATGTATGTGCACAAATATTAGCCTTATAGCAATACAATGTTTCTAAATGAGGGGTCCTGTGTTTATCAAAGCAGTAATGGCCATGGATCACTATTTGCACCAACGGTTGAATGAACATGACGTGTGAGGAGAGTTTTACAGCCTGATAGAGTGAGCGAGATTGTTTGATTGAAGCTTAAGCTTGCTTCAGTATACCCACTCGCACTGTTCAAAAATTAAATTTGGCTGAATTTCAATTTTCAAATCAATCAGTCTCCTTTTTATCATGGCAAGTTGACTGGAAACTATTGTGCAAGATTCATTAGTGGAATGAAGACAGAGCAATTCTGCTGCAGTCTTTTTCAAAAGCAAATTCATGAGTACATATTTGATGCAGACGTCTGAGAGATTGTTGGTAAATTGTTTTGCAGATGAAATGGGCAGGTGACAGGAAGCAAAAGAGCATATCGCCGGCGTACATCTCATTCTCAGAGCACCTTGGTATTGGCCTTCTATCTGATAGGAGCTCTCTCCTTCCACTTCACTGACTGTCCCCACAAGAGGAGAGCTCTCAGCTCCAACTCCAACCACTTTCCCATTATGCAAATGATTTCCCCGCAGAAAAGCTCCACGCCTGGTGCCCATCAATTCAGCGAGGCCTCTGGTTTGAATACATGGGTTTTTTTTCTCTCCTCTACCCCCCACTTCCTCCCTCCATACTTCTGAAAAGAAGGTCTATTTCTGATGCATAGCACTGGTGTTCACATTGCTGTGGTGGGGGAATAGAAAGAGCTCTTACCCAATCAATTTATACAAACCGCTTTGAAGAGTATGCTTTTTTTTCTATGGCGAGAAGTGAAATTATACAAATGTATGGGGGATACCAGCTGTAAAGAGTAAAGAGAACTCATAGCCATGGGTTGTTTAGAGTGACAGCATTGCCATTCCAAATGCATACATCACACCAGGACACATAAATAAACTCCCCCCAACACATTTGATTAACTTCTTAGGGGCCCTGGAGGTATGTGGCCTTAAAACCTCACCATAGTTTAATCCTCTCTTCTGCAGAAAATTCTTGGAGTAAGACCATCAAAAATATCTTAATACTCTGCATTGCCACTGGCACATGTGCAAACTCAATACATGGTGAGCAGCATGAAGGTTATTTTTCTGTTTTCACCCATACCAGTCAGAAATCACGAAGATAGCAGAAAGATATCACACCATCTGTGAATAAAAGTTTGCCCTTATATGTGGTAGAAATGCAAGTCACAAGCAATTTTCTCTGTTGAGATTTTGCTTTTTGTAATAACTAATAAAAAGCACCATCACAGGAACACAGTTAACTGCATCACATTCTGTCAGAATTTCAGCACTGAAGAAAGAAGTTAGACAGAATTAAAAGTCAATATTAGTCTCCATTTTTTCCTTTGGATAAAAGAATTGTGTCAGTTGCAGCAAAAGGAGAGATCACATGAAGCCATATAAACTAATGAGCAAATCAATCGCACCTCATCTGGGCACATCTTATAGCCCATTTAAATTTTCAAAAATTACAAAGGGAGGGAGAGAATGTTGTACAATCTGATATAAAAACTAAATAAAATATTTCAACGGCATTAAAGCTTTTTTACTTCAACCAACCTACTGCAAAGCAAAACACTCTTGTTATGATCCAGAGAAAGTTAAATAGCAGTTAAATAGTGTCGACGTAACCACAGACACTCACTACAACTGAACTCCCGCTCCTGTGGCGAGCAGCGTCCTCCTGCCTGCCTGCCTGCCACCTACTGACAGCCTGTGCATGGTCCAAAAGGAGCTGAAAAGACCCTGCGCTGTTGGCAGCAGATAACGAGTGGGCGCCAGTCCCATGCGTCGGCTCGTCCTGATGCTCTACTTTGATTTACGATCAAATGACTTAGGCACAGGGCAAAAACACTAAGGCATTGCACTAAAGCTGAATAATGGAAGAGAACTCTTTACTTCTTCAAGTGTTATGCAGAACACACAGTAAGCTTCAGTCACATTTTGTGCATTTAAAATGTACAACCTTAGTTCTCTGCAGGCAGGGTGAGCCTCAAAAACTACAGTCGATATAAATTGTTTCTTTTTAAATTACTTTTGAATGCATTTGCCTGTCTGCAGCTGCAGATATAAATCACTGCTGTTACTTTTATTGCCACAAGGAGGACAGCCAAAAGTGTGGTCATGTCTGACGTTAAATAAAAAAAAAAAGAAAAAAATCAAACCACATAAATAGGACTTAAACATCTAGCTCATGAAACCAGACAATTACCAAAATGCCTCACCAAAAATGACACACACAAAGCACAAATACAGAGACATTTAGGATTTCATTGCATTTCCCAGAGCAAAACATTCCAGTTTATTAAGGTCAACCAAAAACAATCCTTCCCTCTGGAGTTCTGATGGGGCTGGTAGCCCATCATGCCAGCTCCCTGCTCATTAGTCCACAGTTAGGTCAGACAGGAAGTAGCTACTCTGGTGTTTCTCCATCCAGATGGTGAGAACGGCATAAATTGTCGATGTTCCTGATGTTTTTGAACGTCTGACGAGTCTATAGGGCGCGCTTCAAACGCAGGCAAGTTTGACTTTGCCAGAGGTAGACTCGGACACACTGACGGACCACCTTCACGGGACAGACCCTTCACTGTCCCTGTGGGCTGTGCTGTACTTGTGAAGTAGAACTGGCTGAACCAGGTCAGCCAGCAATAGATGTATACTAAACCCTCAAGCTGAAAATAATATTGACATTTTTAAACTGGTAGATTGTCACAAGGGACACTTTAAATGTGAAGGAGACTGGCTGGTCCTTTACATTTAGCAGCCGTGCTTTCTCTTTAACGACTCTCCACACCCACACAGTAGCTTTCACTCACTCTGCTTGATTAGTCTGCCGTGGAGGTCGAAATTTTGCGGTCCTACGCAGGGGCATAAATGATGTCATCACATTATATGTGCTAATATATATGACACCCTAACGTGTTCAGACACAGGGACAGGAAAGTGAGATGTCAATTGAGCACATTCTGTATCTTCTTTGAGTCTGGTGAAGAGGTCTACTTGAGGAAGATAATTCAAAATATCTGTGGGTGGGATCATGCATGAGGGGTCTTTTTTTAAGATATGTTTGTGGGCAGAGGGGAGACCGAGGCGAAGGCCTGCAGGAAAGGGTCATGTGCTGGACTTGCATGCTTATGAGACCAGCCTCTCAACATGGTATGCCACCGGACCCTCGCATTTCGGGTCTTTAAAGACACCATAATGTATTTCTAATTTATTTCATTCTGGCTCACATATCAGACTGTTTGAGATGTCATTTTACATGGAGCCATATGGCTTCAAACTTTCCCTTTGAACTTCCCTTCAGGTGGCATTTCATCAATACAACTCTCAGCTCTCTTAAGTCTCCCAACCATCAAAAAGTCAGACAGACTGCTTACTCAACCTGACCACAGGTTAATCATGAGATTACCAATCCTGAGCAGACATCTTGCACAGAACTGATGATCCTTACACTAACATTAATTCTTCTATGTGTGATTCCACACAAGCTGTCACTGGTTCTGGTTGTGTTTACTTCCTCTCACATTGCTGGCGATGATTTTTTTTTTCTTTTTTATCACATCACAGACAGACAAGCAGATGATCTCTCCAGGTTTATAAAACAAACACACGGCAGATGACGAGGAGGCACGGCTCTTAATGAGTGAGTGGCCCATGCTATTTCCTTGTGATTCAGCAGAGATTAGAGTGATTACAGTGTGACAGCTGTGTAATTACATGCGAAGCTCCCAACAAGAGAGTAGATGACATGTTTGAACAGCTGCAAACAGTGACTTTGTCCCTCTGTCACTTTAGCGTGGATCACTCCCCGAGAGTGCACATGAGTCTGCATTTATGTGTGCTCTGATCGACATTTAGTGGACAGGTGGGGTTGAGGAAGGTGTCGCCGTGACGATACATGGTCCCTCTAATCACAGATGGTGGATGAAGTCGATCCTCAAACATTTTACTGACAGCATATAACTCTGTTTGCACATTCTTAATGAGGTCCACATGTTTGCTGTTGTACAGATACATTTTAAATAAGACTGCACAGAAGTGAGGAAGAGGAGTGATGAAATGTAAAGCAATACAAGGTGAAAGCAGGCTGTTCGCTTCCAGCTCCACCAATAAAGTAACACCGGTCCTCAGTCGATGTACCTCACTCCTGTAGTTATGAATATGATTATTTCTGTTTTTGGTTACTTTTGCGATTATTTTCAAATGAAACGAGGTGTCTAAATAAAAATGAATTGAAATGGAAAGCAGACGAGACTGCAATATGATAACATTAATGATTCAGTGAATTTGTGATTGTGGATTGCTTCGGCTAAATTTCCCCAGTTTCTCCCCATCCTTCGCCTTTTGCATGTCAAGCAGAAGGCGCGACGGCAGCACACCTCTCCAGGCGTAGCGCTCAGGTTTTTTATTTAACACCGTCACGCTGTGAGGACATCCCTTTGGACTTACAGCACTGATGTGGAATGTTACAATGGCAATAAAGAACAAAATAAAAATATGTGACTTGTTTTTTAGAGGTGAGAGATGTGTAAACTTAATAGTCACCTCTCGTAAACTCATTTTAAGGTTCACTATGAGCTCCTTTTTTAGTAATACTTCCTCCTCATTTCTGCCCTATATCAGGTGCAGGATCTTTCAGTACAATTACCCACATAATCAGACTCTGGGACAAGTTTTCTTTCTTATTAAATTATTTCTTAATATCGTTTAAAGATGATCACAGCCCCAGAGTGAAAATAATTTAGAGCAAGAGTTAATTAATTGAAGTAGAAAATTAGTTCCTTGCAGTGTGTTTAGGCTGTTAGGAATTTAGATGCTACCCGAGGAAACTGTGCTGAAACAGGCCTTAAACGGTTCTACCAATATTCTGCTGCCTCTTAAATTTAAGGGGTGATTAAAAAAGCATCTTAACCAAAGATGAAAATGATGTACTGCCCGCAACAACTAACAGCAACATGGAGTATGTCCTGATGAGCAGGACTCCTCATTAGCTACATATTTTTTTTGTTATATTGGATCATTTGTTGACACTCTGTGGCGAAGGGCTCTATTTTTGTCCTGTTCCACAGGCACAGTTTTGCACTGTTGAAGTGGCATTTCTCTGGAGCACTGAGGTTTTGGTGACTCACCGTGTGCTAGAGTAGAAGATGACGCAGCAGGGGGTGCATCGTTGGCAGCACAGAACAATTTCGGTGTCTGTATTTACAGCATTTTGTGGCATGTGCCGACAGCCTGCCTGGTGCAGGTCAATACGTGTGCGTCATTCTCGTTCTGTGCTCTTTTCTTCACCGTAATTGTTGGAAATGTACTCACACCAAAACCGTCCAAAGTAACGTGAGCGCTTTGTATGTATATTTGGCTTGTCAGTTTCATTTTCACTATACATTCATCAGGCAGTAGACCCATCTTAACGCACAGCAAAAATACAATTTTATGGCAATTATGGCAATAACACAGGCAAGGCAGAGTAAACATTCATGTCTATTCTTATCAGCATCTCTCATCAACTTTCGTGTTCAGCTGATCAACTCCCTTCACAGCCGTCTGAAGGTGACAAGTATGTTTTCCTTCTACACTTTCTAATTTGAGTGTCACAGCCCGATTATGTGTGCCAGATCCATGGTGGTAAACTTGATTAAATCAGGCAGAACCACACCAGGCTGTTGCAGAACAAAGACACCAACATCTGTGCTTCTTTGCACCTCACTCTGGTCATTTATGTCTATACAACATGACTCTAATAGAGTGAGGATCAATAGGTGTGTAGGAAACCTTGGAGGCAGTCTCAAGACACAGTAAAACAACTCAGCCTGGCCGATACATAATATCAGCCTGTATTGACCTATCAAAGGCTTATTGGTATCAGTGTTTACACTGTCAGATGTGTGCCATTATGACCTTTTTTTTTACACAATACATAATGCAGAAGATGTTACACGGTGCGATGTAGAAATGTTGGAAGTGATAATATTTATTTAGCTTTTTTATCTTTATTCTTTATTTTCTCAGTTATTTTTGCAATTGGCTTATAGTTTTAATCATTGTTTGTAGAAAGTCAAATATATTCGGGCAATGCACAGGCAAAGCACTGCTGATAGGCACAAAGTCACCGTAGCACCTGAAACCCACAATTTCCGTCAACACACCGGCGTAGCGGTGCTTTGCCTGTGCTTTGCCCGAATATAGTCCCAAGACTTTGTCTGTCCTAGGCTAACCCTTCGTGATATTAGCATTGACATTTGTACTGTTAGAATCTGTTAAATTTGGCGTCTGATTTTAATGAGTATTAATGAGGTAGATGTATTTCATTCAACTATACGAT
>JAOWBC010000383.1:4051135-4100571 GCA_028566105.1 Hypoplectrus providencianus | reverse complement strand
AAAACTTTGATTGAGACCAGTTCTTCTCCAGCCTTTTTTCTCAGGCTTCCAATCAACGAACTGGAGATTCTTACAGTACTCGGTTTGAATGTACAGGTCAAACGATGAAATTAGGGAAATTCTCGAGATCCTTTCTGACTATTTTGTGAACGACTGGCTAAGTGGCAACACCCACTTATGGCGCTCTATGCTAAGCTATGCTATGCTAAGCTAACGCTGCGCTTCTGGATACAGACAACCACGGGGCTGAATGAAAAATACATGCTCACTTATCCAACTCAGGGGAATATGGTAAGAGACTAAATTTCATCTAGGGGTTGCCTATTCATTTAAGGATCATACATATTAGAAAAAGGCTGGGCCAGGTTAGAGCTTCAAAAAAACTGAGGAATATGCATCTATATAGAAATCTGTCTTTGAATTTATTTATTGATACAGAAAATGGAGACAATCCTGGAAGGGCGGATTTTTCATCCGGCTTTGTGGCATTGAAGTGTACGCAGTACAACACCGGTTCAAAAAATGTTGTGATAAAAGTAATTCAATAATATGTGAGGGAAGCCATGGGATCATCACATTTTGAGATGCTTCAATCTGGACCATAGAGTTGGACTGACCCTCTGACCGATGAAGCAGACGGTGTAATTGCCATCCCTGGAGCGATGCTGCTAGCACAGATAAAAACGCTCTTGGTAGATTATTGTGCTGACATGTATATTTCCCAAGCTGTACATTTGCACTTGCGACTCTGACTGTCCTCAAAGTGTTCTCATAGGAGAATCTGGTCTGGACTTTTTGTTCCAATAGGTTATTTTGGCTGCTCTTGTTCCAAAGTTAACATTTCTCTCACTTGTTTGAACCATCTGTCTTTATTTATCACACGAATTGAAACTGACTTCTCTGTCTGAAAATGGCATCTTGCAAACTGTGATCATTTTATGCCCACAATCTGTCTGGGCAAGTTGTGACAGGCATGATGGCTAATGTCTTCCTCCTTGTTTGATGTGGATTTTTGTGTATTTGTGTGTATGATAAATGCTAACACATTCCTTATTTGCCTCGCTAATGGAGAAGCATGGCTGGATATGAAAGTCTGTCAACACAACAGTGTAAAAAGATCCCTCTTTGCTGCTGCAGACTGTCTTCGCCAATCCCCCTCTGCCACATCAGTGCTGAGCTGTGCTGTCTCTTGTTAACCCACTCGCGCTGCACACATCCCCCGCTATCTCTCCTCTTTGGCAATCATTTCTTCTTTTGAACAGGAGATGGGCAATTGCCATGATGAACCTGTTGTCATCAGGAGCAGACAAAAGTGTTTTCTAGCTCTGTGGCTTTCAAAGATAAACGTCCTGTTGTCTTCACACTGTCTTAGGTCAGAGAAAGCAAACAAATTATCATTTCACAAATAATGAAAGGTGTTGATGTAAAACAGATGCAATCATACCCTGCTGTCTCTGGTTCTGTTTTTGTGAGCCAAACTTTGGAGAGAAAAGACAGTGTTCACTCACAATTTCTTTACAAATAATGAAAAAAAAGGCCATGTCTGTTCAAACCTTGACAATGTGTGGATGATGGCAGGAATTGTTTAGCGTTTACTGTAAACACAACATTTGAACTTGACCCTGACTCAACAAAAAATGAAAACAAATGATATTTTTGAAAAACCACTTGATGTTTTGCCGAGCTATATAAGGGATTCCATTATTAGTCCCACAATAGGGAGATTGCCACAGCAAAAAATATATAAGACAAAAAGAAAAAAGCATCAATAAATATAAACCAGCAATATTAACAAGAAATATAGAAGTATGAACAATTAAAGCAAGGAGACGTTTAAAAGTACGAACACTTTCATGTTTTAGAGTTTATCTGTGCTTTTATCGTACCTTTGTACCGCACTACAACTCTGCTCCCAAAAGGAGATTGGTCTCAAAATATGACCCATATTAGCGTTTGAGACTGTCCTTTAATTTTCTGATTATGTGTGACTGCAATGTTAAAATGACAGAAAGCACACCTGGTGTGAGCAGATGTGGTTGGGAGGATGGGTTCCAAGTCCTTCATAAATTCATCACATCCGGCATTTACACATTACCAGAAAGTGATTTGTCTTGATCCTAGACTAGTTCTTGTGTAGCCCAAATTAAACAAATGTGCTACTTTTTTACAACTGCTAACTGTCTGTGTATGGCTAATACAGTGTTGTTGAGAACAATTTGCAAAGCGCTGATATGGGTCGTCTTGATGAATTCTTATATGGGTTGTTATGGGTGGAATTTACAAACCACCTATTCTGTCAGTTAGGTTGGAGATCTTGTTGTCCAAGTGATGTCACCAGCACAGGAAGGCAGGACTATATCAGGGACAGAAGAAGTGGAGACTTGTCTTTACACACGCTATGATCAAATATTGCCCCACACTCCTAGCAGTCATAAGAAATGATAGAGAGGGACTGAGTTTGTGTGAATCTTTCTATTTTTATTTGGTGAAGTAAGTTTTGCATGGTATACCTGTAAAGTGTTTCTTCACAGAGAAACTTGCTCACCGGAAAAAAATATTTTCCTTGCAGATAAAATAGATAAAGTTTCCTAAAGAATGCTTTATATATGTATGTGCTACTGTAGTGTAGGTTTATGTATGATGCAACTGTTCTTCAATTCACTGTTTCTGCTGAGGCAATGGATGGAACCAGAACTGTGAAGGGAAGATGAGAAACCATCACTAACCACTAGAGCAGGGCAGAAAACTTGATAACACTGATGTGCCCTTCTAACAAGAGTTCTCAGTTCCTGAGATGAGTTACACACACACACACACACACACGCACACACACATACACACACAAAGGTGTTTTTATGTTGGCTCTCGCAAGATCTTCAACTGTTCAACCTCATTGAAAATGTGTTTTGATGTTTTTTGAAATCGTTGTTTTTACAAAATTCCTTTTGTTCAGATTCACCGCATAACATCCGCGGCTCTCAACATAAAATATGAATCGCATATGTGTTTGAAGTGTTCATTGGGATGATGTATGTGTGCGTCAGATCTTTTTTTAGTGCCTGTTTGTATCTCTGCGCATGGATTGTGCTCCAGGAATCATATGGAAACATCTTCTTATTTACATTTGGGTTTAATGTTCACTGTTGGGGATGAATAGGATAAGTGCTGCTTGTTAAAGTGTTTGCATGTATATGTCTGTGTGTGAACTGCAGGTTTAATTGTATGTCTTCAACTGTGTGTGTGTTTGCACCAATACTGTATTTCCAGCGTGCGTGTGTGTGTGGTGCTGCAGAGAGCGGAGCAGGACCACTGGGCTGAGGCTGTGCTGCAACAGTGGTAACGAGCTGCCTGGTGCCTCAGCATTTCTGATGAAGTCTTCCCTGTGATCACTTCTCTATCTAATCCCTGTCGGCCAGGTTCCTAGCAGCCTGCCTCCCATTAGTACAGCAGCTATCTAATGCATGCCGAGGAACTCTCACATTAACTCTCTCCTGACCGGATTAATAAAAGCTTCCATCCCACAGTGGGGCTTTGCATGCATTTCCATGCTAACAAACCTCTTGTAAAACATGATGCACATTTCGCACTGCCTAATGAGGCCTAGATACAATACAGGGTGGAAAAAAAGAGGTGCAGGGATAGATGTTTTCCTACGACGTGGCTGCTGCTCCTAGTTCTGTTTTCATGGGTGTGTAAGGTCAGATCTTACAGCGATGTGGATTAACTTGTGCTCTTTCCTGCAGCGTTACGTCTCTCGGGGCCTTTGCAAAGGCCTATCCGTATGCCACGGTATCCACGGATTCCTGTGTCCTTCTTGCCGGCTGAATTATTCATGTACCAAAGCCACTGCTCATATCTGTGGAGGCAGCAGCTTCCCCGCGTTATGAGCCCGCAGTAATGTGACTTTATAGGGACCAAAGCTCCCTTTACCCAACCAGCCAATCCCACGTTCTTTACTCTCCGCCTCAGACTCTCTGGCGTTTCCCCCCCTTTACCTCTCTGTTCCATTTTTCAATCCCTTCCTCCAGCCCCCACCTCTCTCTATCTGTCTCCTGTGTCCTTCTCCTACTCTGTGACTTTATAGGAACAGACACTTTATACCTTTTGCTTACAGGTTTCCCTTTCTCTCCCTTTAATATTGTACTCTCCTTATTCTCCCCCTCCAGCACCTGGCAGTCAAACAAAAGCCCTCTGCCGTGTATCTTTGAAGCCCTCTATCTTTTCCCTACACTCCTTGTTCTCACCCTTGCTTTATGTCAGTTTCCCTACTTGTCCCTCAGCAGTCACTAGCCACCCTGCAAAGATGCTGACCCACCATCTACGTACACTAATGTGCCCTTGAAGCACATCCAGTCTCTGCCCTGGACTGCCTGAGTGATAACTGGATCCATGGGCATTTGTCATTGTTGACCCATAAAGATGCCGTGTGAGATTTGCAGAGATTTCAGAGACACATGACTACTTCTAACAAAGTGGCCCTGTAGGATTTATTGTTTTGTTGTTGCTGCATTGTATGTTTAAATGTCAAGGGTTGGAAGGTTTCAACATCCTCAACCACTTGTAAGATGCTGTTCTGTCGCTGACTGACAAGTCCACGATGTTGGACTTCGTTCCTGTTGTCAGTTATCAAAGCATGCCCAAATCTTAGTTAATTCCTAAAAAAATATCAAAACCATTTTATTCTAAAAGCTTTGGATTAATTAATGTATAATTTAATTTAGTGTAATTCTGTACCAAATAATGTATCTCAATGCTAAAGAACCTGGTGTGTACACTACCCACAGGTTTGGTGGGGGAATCCTGTGTTATGCTACTTGCAGCTCATGTAGCCTGGAGCCTGGCAAGTTCTTCTTTCTACCTCCACACCCCAGAGTTTTTCCAGTTTTTCAAACTTGTAGTCTTCAGCAAGGGACATCACTTGAGGCAATGTATCAGACTTCATAGGGCTCCCTCTGGACCCCCAAAAAGCCTTTAAACAAGTTTTTTTTCACATATGCAGCAGTATTCCCCAAGACCTGTAAACACAGGTTGGTGGAGTTCCCACTTAATAACTACAAACTATTTCAAAGTGCCATTTGGTTTCATGTAACATAACATTGATGTGTGCATTTGGAGTTGCTTGATAAATAAATAGTTTATAAAACAATAATTTGGTACTGACCATTCAGTACCTTCACTGTGATAAACTACATGTCTCCAGGTTCCTATTTCCTGTGAAACATTTGAAAAAAAAAAAAAAAAGACTATTTCTCATTAATGGGCAAACACATGTAAGGGTGACACATTTTTTACTGATGGGCCTGTACAGAGAAGTCTCGATTCACAGAGAACAGCATGTAAACCGTTGCATTGGTGCTATATCATTTTCCCCCGCTGAATTTCACAGGCTCACACATTTACTGATTCAAGCCGTGACCTTAACCTATATAACATTTCAACATCTGTCATTCTATTAGATCAAATATCATCCTGCATATAGGCCAACAGTATAGAGCTCCAATGAAAATTCAGAATTGAAAATAAATTAAAAAATAAAATAAATAAAAGATATTTATTGAAACATATTATAAATGAAAACACATTCATGAAATCAATAGGCTTTCATAATAAAAACATGAAAGGATATAAAATACAAAATGCTCTTTTATATCCTGTTTTTATTCAGCCAATAAAACAGTTCAAGGAAGTGAGAGGGGAACTATGGCATGATGTCCTCTAATGAAGATGTCTTTATTTTAGAATTGGAGCCTGTAGCTCTCCTGTGTAGCATCTGTGTATTTGTAGCTGGTTTTAATGCTGCTGCCATTGCATTTCAGTGTATTAGCTCTGTGGGCATTCACAAGTCATAGAAATGTCTCCACTCCATTTCCCAAATTGTCACATGCAGAGTAAGGGGTCCTTCAGAAATAATTAGTTTGTTACATGCTGTCAGGAGCAGTAATGCAAATCAAGGTCCAACATCTTGTTATGTGATAATTTATCGATCCAGTCGGAGGAGATAACATCTCATTTACTAATGGAGGCTGATTGAAAAGTACACCTCAGAGGAGAGAGAGCAGGAGACAGAAGAGACTGGACCCCCCCACCTCCACCTCCCCCCTATGTTATCACAGCTTGCTAATAGAAATTCCTCTCTTCCCTCACATATTGGAAAGATATTCATCATGCTGCTTTCAGTGAGATGATGCAGTAATGCATTTTGGACAGAGCAATTCTCCTGGAAGCTTAGCAAGAATAATATGTTCTTTTGGTACTTTTTTTTTTTTTCCCTTTCTTGATATAAGGTATTTGATTTCCGCAGCCTATACTAACTCCTTGTCTTTAGGGGGATACATTCAAAACAATGGCTATTTTGTTTTATACCAAGGCTGCAGAAATCTTTTAACCATGTAGATATGTGGCAAGTATAAGAGCTGAACTTTAATATCTGAGGTAGTTTCACCACAAGATGATGTCTGCCAAAGTGTCAGACATGCACTTTTCTGCCCGAAACCCTACCTTTCTAAGAATATGTCTTCAGAAGCAATTCATTTCTTTTGAGTCTTTCCCTTGGAGACCGTCTAAAGCAGATCCCCAATGAAAACTTAAGTGTTCTCTATTTCTTCTCAGAGTACTGCCCTACTATTAGAACACCTTGGTTATGTAGAAGAAGTTCATTTCCGAGTGGTGATCAGGAGAGACCAGTTCAGTGGAGGGAGTGTAAATGGTGCTGGTGTTGGTGGGGAACATGGAGGTTGTATGTTGGCATCAGAGTGAGATGTGGGGGCAGCATGCTACAGGTGCAGCCAGTTGGGTTCATAAAGAGCATCCTAATTGGTAATTGACACCCATGTGGGTAGCAGAGGAGAGTGGTAGCATTAGCATACTCGATAAAAATGATGTGAAGCAGGAGGGAGCTGCCGATTGGCTCTTCATCTGCAAGGATGATGAAGGGAAGTTGTAGAATATGAGTGGGAAAGAAGATGTGGCTCAAGAGAGGAAACGGTGATTGAGAAAGTGGAGTGCTCTTACATGTTGATTAATTTTCATGCATAGTGTGAGGGCTGGCTATCAGACCATCTAAACTGAATTATAGCTCAGTCCTATGTAGTTTGTTATTGTTGTTACTTAAATTAATTAGGGAAAAGGCAATTTTTCTGTGTACAATAAGTACTTATGATATTAACTGTGTGAGGATTGGTTGTGGAAGATGCTGAGATCCTTTTACTTCATTAAAAGTAGCAGTATCATAGTGTCTAAATACTACACTACAAATTGAATTAAGAAAAACTATATATATGCTATAAAATAAATCTTTTAGAGTAAAGGCACTGTATTTTTCTCTAAAATGAAGTCTCACTGTGAATGCTAGAAATATTTGATATATAATGTAATTTGTTACTTCCCACCACTGCTTGTGTAAATAATGCTAGACATTGTCTTGGTAATGCTAACTCACTTTTAAATGATCTCTATTCTTAATTTGAAGCCAAAACTGATTGCTCCAGCGTCCTCTCAAAAGGAACAGCAGCACTTGTGGATTGTTCAGCTCCATAACATGACCTATATTTATGTTTACCTGAAAAGGACCTCTAGTGCCTTTGTGAATTATTACTGTTGTTTGTCAGAGGCAATGGCAGAAGTAGCACAACAATTTTTTTCCAAATCATAGAAGAGGGAAGGTGGATGTGAATAGATGTTTTTTCTGGTTTCCCACAGGAAGGTCAATGTTTCATATTGACCAAGCCGGTGATTCCTCCCTCACCTTCACCTTTTTTTAAATTGATAAAAAAATGTTTTTAAATTCAAACCACATATTTTCAATATAAGAAGATGCAACAAGTTATTGTAATAAATTGACACAAATAAGCTGAATTTAACCTCTTGCAACATCAATTGTGCAGTTTGACACAGGAAATAAACGTGCACACAAATGCATCAGGGACTTTTTAATTTCAAGTCTCACATTTTTTCAGTGAATGTACTTCGTCTTGTCTATGTTAAATTATCCTTCAGAAAAGAAAAAATGTGGGCAGTCTTGATGCTACAGTGACTCACGATCGCCTCCTCAAGTACAAGTGGTATTCAAAGACAGGATGGGCTGTCGCTTACTGGCTAGCATGTTCAAATCACTCAATATGTTATGCTGATATTGTCATCTGTAATTCATTATTTTTACATTAAAAGATGTATGTGAATGAGGATGATTGTAGAAATGAGTCCACAGAGAGTTGCCCTCTGAAGAGGAATTTACCATGTTACATTTGCTATTATGTTATTAATTATTTTGTTTCCAGCTTACTGTGCTGCCCTCATGTGGCTGGGAAAAAATGCTGCTTCATTGAAGTAGTTTTTGCATCACAAGTGGCAGCCGCACGCCAACCCCCCCAACTATTGCATGCACTTTCTAGCTGCTCTAATCTCTGAACATTTTCCAGCCAAAGCCCCCGAGTGACGCTCTTTCCTTTCATGTCTGCCGCAGCTCTGAAGGCAGCTTCATCTGCACTTCTCTTCACTTCTCTTCTCCCCCTCCGTCGTATCTGGAGTATTTAGGAGGTTTGCGGTGGCGTCCCGGCTCTGTCTTGACCTCCTGACCCTCCTTACTGCAGTGTGGCACGGCTCTCCTCGTTGCCTTGTCTGCAAATGCCAGAACCGTTTTGTGCCTTAGGGACTATGCAGAGATCAAATGGCCACAATTCAGTGCTGTGAACCACAGAAGAGGGGGAATGTCACCAGAGGTCTCCCCAGAGCACACTGTGTGCCAGGATGAAGAGGCTCGCTGATCACTGACTGATAGAGGTCTCAAGGATAACACCTGCGCTTTTCTCATTGATATTGGCTGTACCACTGACAGCTAAGATAGACTTTGGTGGGAACATGCCATTGTGAATTACCCATCCTATTTGGGACTTTTCAAAAGAGTTTTTTTGCAGTATAAAATTGCTGCAGGGGTGTGAGATACAGGACCTTGAATTACCTTGCGGATATTCTTTGAAATAATATCTGGATTGTTTGGGAATAATTTTGGAAAAGTTAGTCTCTCATAAAGTTTAAACCCGTAATACATGTGTAAACAGCTATTAGAAAGCATTGTGACACTAATCATTTTGAAAAAATACATCATGCATAATGAGTCACCTTTTAAAGAGTGTTGTGCAAGCATGAAAGATGTTCCTAAAATAAGTTATTTGCATTTAATTAACCATGAATACATATTAGCCAAAGGAGAACAAAGAACAGCCACATGGAGTTTGGAATCCTGCCCCTCATGGGTCGGTGTGTATGACGCTCCAAACATTTTGTGTTTGCATAATAAAACTCGTTCACAGAGATAAATAAACCCTCTCACTTCCAAACCATTTGCGTCACCATGGGAATTACAGCTTTTTGCACACTTCAGTGAAAATGGCCATACTAAATGCTTACACAAGATCCTGTTGTTGTAAGAACCACAAACACTTTGCAAAGCTAGCCCATTTTAGGAGTTGGTATGCCATCGTCTCTGAGTGCATTGATACGTGGGTGGTGTGTAAACCAATCCTGTGCAGCAGCCGATCGAATCTGCACTGTCAGCACAGATGGGACTTTGTGGACAGGCCGGAGCTGCTTCCCTGATTGGCTGTCACTCAGCGTCAGTCACTCAGAGCTGGACTATCATTCATACAGAACACACACACGCACATACAAAGAAATGAATTGGGCTTTTGGAGAAGCCAAATTATTTGCAAGTAAATTGCAAAACTTTCATTCAGAGAGAATTACCCCAGAGAATGGATCGGGTACGGTTGCCTGAGCCCACAACTGTTCCGCAGCAGCAGTTTACTTGTTGAAATGTGAGAGGCTCATTAGGCCTAGGGTTCCCTGATGAGACAGTTTAATTACATGCCATTGGGACTTGTGCAAGTGCTGGAGATGCCATTGCAACTTTTATTAGCACTGTGAACGGGCAAAACACAACATCAGTCCTTTATAATGTAATATTTTTATCGGATGACAAAAGTCCACAACAGTATGGGTCATATATACATACATGGGACTTTTATTTTGTAAAGTTAAGGCTTTTATTTTGTGAAAACAAACACCACAGTGTTGTGAACTGCGTGTGTGAAAAGCAAGATGCACAGCTTCAGTCGAGCACTCCAGGGCAGAGAGGAAAAAGGTGAGGGTCTGTTTGCTGTGTTCGGCATCGTGTGCGCACACATGGCCTTCTAATGGAGTCAATGCTTGTTGACAGAAACACCTGACAAGTGTTTGCAAGCTGATCTCAGGCGCAACAGGCACTCTGACGGGGACAAGCGGCCACCCAGAGTGCACTGTGTTGCTTCCATTTTTAGCAGATTTGCCTCTTACCTTGCCTCTCACATCCTTCATTGCAGACCTCGTGTGGTTGAACCTTGAGCCGTACCTCTTAGCACCGAGTCCTGCTGGTTCTCCCCACAGATCAGTTCCTTGAGAAAATCATTCTTATTTCCTACCTGTGCGGAGCCTTTTGTTTCCCTGTGGCCCAGCAGGCTCTTTAGCATGCAGATGTGATTAGCTAATGTCACCGCACGGCAAGGCTGATGCAGACCGTTCCTCTCTGCTGGAGTCGCTTAGACATTGCAATCCAGAGAAAATCAAATTATAGAGCCATTAATTTGTCTAGGTAATCCAGCCTGTCTGCTGCTCTGGAGAAGTAATCTCCCAGGACTGCGTTCATCAAGTGTGTGATGCCAGCAGAAGTGAAGCATTATCTAATTAACAGGAGAGGACGGAGTGGCTAGGAATTACATCTGGCCCCAATCACCTGCCTTCACATTCAAACTGTGCTGACATGTATACAGTTGGGTGTATATGATTCTGAAACATCATCTACACAGATTAACCATCAAAGAGTGCTCCTAATTCCCAGGTGCTCAAATCTAAATTTAAAGTGCTACTGACTTGTTACTGTGCACAGTTAAAGGACTTCACAATTGCAAGCATCCAGAAATATCTCCTATAAACACAGTTGGTCAGTAGTGTGGAGCTGGCCAGGCAAAAACAGGTATATCTGCAAGAAGTCAACATATATTTAAGACTTGTACCTATTCGAAAGGACACAAACTCCCATGTCAGCAAACACTTGCAAGGTGACCGTCCAGCATTTGCCCATTTAGCTTATTTTCACTGTTGAAAGGGCACAGAGAGAAGTTAGAGGCATGTTGTTGTTCTGCTCAGTAATAGAAGGAGATCTTTTGAGCTGATGAATAATTGTTTGGGTAAAACCTCCCATGGTTCATAGGTGAAATAAAGTCAGTGTTCATCTTATTTAGAACAAAGCTAATTACATTTTTTTTTATATATATATATACCAAACTGTTTTCACCTTGTGGAACTGTGGTTGTGGGTCTGTGTGATAGCAAATGTGGTACTGGAGTCACCTTCTGTTGTTGGAGTTATCAAAGCAAATGAATCGGGTTCTGGGATGGGTATAATTACACTTCATGGTCAGATTCTTTATTATTCTCTATATGCCCTGAGTGATTTCTGATGGAGCATTTACAGATATTACAGCATATTGCTGGTGTTTCCACCCTTGAAATAATAATTTTGTAGACATTTTAAGTTGCCCTTATATCATTTTTCTCTGGGAAATGACACCACAGTTTGGACCATTTCTTGCTCCGTCTCCCCACCAACCTGCTTTTTGCAAGCACCTACTGCTTCGTTTGTTACTGTTTTGCAATGCAACCCTGTCAGAAAAACACACTGGCATTAATAACAAAAATGTTTAAGTTTGGATAAATACAAAATCGGTTCTTGGGCGCCGTCACTACTTAGTTTGGAGATCAAACTAAGTAGCACCAAGCAAGGTGCCAAATGCAGGAGGTAGTCATTTGGGAAGGGGCCATCGACCCTGGTAGAATTTGGTGTTTTGTGGCATTATTTTTCCTAAATTTTATCCCAAACTATGAGAAGGACACCCAGTTATGTGTGGAGTGGTCTAGTTTTCAGTTATGGTTTGTTTTTCTTTCTCCTCCTGAGTCGCTTTGAGTGGTTGACTATGCAGGTGCTCACATTGTGATCCCAGATGAACCCCCTGGATGTTACATCCCAAATCTGGTCAGGAGATGGGAAGAAACCCCTAAAGTGAGAAACCCAGGGAAAAAGGAGAAACCAAGTAAATGTTGGGAATGTAACCGACCAACATTTTAACAAACCAAAATTTCCTTTAAATACACACAAAAAAAACTAATTATAACTGGTAGACGGATGCTTGCAAATGTAGTGCTTGAACCAGTATTTTAAGTTAATGGTTCTACTTCTGCTCCCTACGACACCCTGCTGCCCTCTTATATATTTTCATACTTACTGCCTCTTTGAAACTCAAGCACCTATCCTTAGGGTTAGTGTCAGTAAAGGATGATCAGAACTTTGATTTAACTGCTGAAACATTTAGTTTGATCTGCATTCAGTACACATGGATAATGCAAACACATTTTGGTTTTTATCTAGTTCCCAAATGATTCTACAGGTCTATCCCTCTGCATTTTAACTACAAAAATGTGTTATTATTCAAAATCTGCAGCAAGTACAGGCAACTAATGCCATATGACATGGTAGAAAAACATCCAAATACATTAATAAGCCGCTTTGATTCACTCTATTCAACATTTGACCCACCCTTCTCATGTTTGTCATGTTTCTCATTCGATTTACCCAAACAGTTTTCAGTCCTTGATTCCAGTTTAAGCAGCACATAATACAAGCTTTGATCTTGCCCAGACAAAAAGAATATGTCCAGGGACAGATGACAAAATATATATATTATGATCTCCTCCAGCACATGAATCAAATCACAGCATGGGTTCCACGCTGCGGTCAAAAGGAAGCGGCCAGTGAAGGGATCTTGTGCGATGCAGAGAGAGGCGAAGAAGGGGATAATTAAAGAGTACATCAGCTTGTCTACGCCTCTCTCATTAGCAGACATGAATAGAGTTGAGAATTGCTCTGAAAATATGATTTTGAAATATTAATTTTCTCCTTGATTAGATTTGAAACTGATGAGAAACTTAAAGCGTAATTAGGCATTGATAACGTCAGCCTTTACAGTAGGATCGCAGTGAGAGAGTGATCAGAGAAGGAAAGGAGCGTGTCTCCTACCATCATGTTGTTGTGGTTGTTAAGCTAGTAATGATGTTTGCAAGTCACTCTGCACCGAAACACGTTTGTTCTCTTCTTGCTCTCATTAGTTAGTTTTTTTTTTTTTTTTTGCTGTGTCAAAGCTTTTTGCCAATCATCATCCTACTTCGGTGAAACACGGAAGTGAAGAGTTTTTTTATTCACATTCAGTGCTCTGGGGTATTACTCTGTAATCACATTAGCAGATCATTTGTGACAGCTCTCTCACATCAAGCAATGTGTTTAACCCCCAAAATCTTCTTTTCTTTTCCTACTCTGTGCCAGAAGGAGTCTTGTGGCAGACATTTTGCCAAAATGAAGGCTCAAAGGATTCAAATAGAATACACTTTTGTAATTGTGAACCTAATCACCGGCTGTGTTTGTTTGCACGCAGTCGAATGCGTATGCACGTTCGAGGGTGAATAAACGATAACGAGACATCATTATAACCAATCCGTTCCTTTTTGTGTGAAACGTGGCCTCGATCCTGTGAGCGAGTATTCCACCGTTTGTAATACACATAGAGCTGGTGTTGAATAAAAACAACTCCCTGCATACAGAGGACGTAACCCAAACCTTTGCAAATGCCATCTTCCCTGTGACTAAGTTTACTGCTGCTATTTGTGTCACAACAAACAACCCCTGGGTGTGGATGATTGACAAGTTGTGAGTGATAATTTGTCACATTCTGTCATTATTCCTTTATGCTGACTCACTGTGTATTCTGAAGCGCACAGCCGCGGTGTCAACCGGAACCGTGATGACACCTGACAGCGACACATAAGAGAAGACAGCATCCTTTTTCACAGGAGCGAAAAGGTTTAAACTTTGGATTCAAGAGTCTTGCACACTGGGAACAAAAAAAAAATACATCCCCTTGGGTCGATGTGGCTTCGATTCATACTATCAAGTTATGTCCTTTTTTTCTTTACAGCACACTTCAGCTAAAGATGATGTGTGTAAAATGTGCAAAACCCCTTTTTATAATGCACAAACAGGCCGCTAAAAAGTGCCTCGCATCGACCACAGACGCCATCCTGGCAGTCAGCTCTGTGCGGAGCTGTTTAGCAACTCGCCCCATTGATCGCCTAAAGTGAGTACCCGCCACAATCGGCATCCTATGACACAAGGGGGAAGCTGGGGAGTGCAAGAGGTGCAATTAGCTGCTCCCAGGAGCACCGGGGGAGTGACAGACAATCAACACGGAGGGAGAGAAAGAAAGGAATGAGGGGGAGGAGGGGGGAGCAGAAATACAAAAGAGGGGAGGAGATGAAGGAGAGGTGTTTCTAAGGAGAGGAAGGGAGAGGGAAAAGATGGTCATTACCCAAATGGGTCGTTATGCCCCATCTATCCATCCCATGCTGCCATACCCCTTCGCCCACGCCACAGGAGTTTTAATTGGCCCAGTACACAGTGTTTGCTCAAGCACTCTGCAAGTTTGGAGAAGGGCTCTGTAGGGGAATGCGGTAAGCTCAGTCATGCTGGAAATATATAAGATGGAAAAGAGTGGGTAGAGGAGTGAGGTCTGTGAGTGTGTGTGCGGCATATGCATTTCTGTGTATGTTCCACCGCACCTCAAACTCATATCAACGTTGAGAATTTTATATCCAGCCACGTGGATAATGAGCAGCTAGAGTTTTGGTGATTTCCTGTGTGGGGCGCATAAAGAGGAATCAGCAATCTTCAGGACTCATTATATTGCTGCTGTCACTGCATTAAAAGTACTGGTCACTAAACCTACACTCACTGACAGGATGGAGCCTCCCTTATTGTACCGTAAAGATCCACATGACTGGAATTTCTAGTGTTTTCAGAGAGCTGGTAGCACGAGAAATCCATTTTCACCTGACTGTAGTGGCTCTAATGCAAACTTTCTGTAGGAAGCCTTTGTAATGACAACTTCACTGCCTCACCGCTGGGCTCGTCATGAATCTCCGCTTAAATCCATATGGCTTGCTCCTCACGCAGCAGTGTTAATTTAGATCCCTTTGTGAGAGAGGAGTTGACTTAAAAGTTGAACAGACTTTCTCGCCCCCGGCAGAGGGTAGAACTGAAGCTTCCAGTTAGAGATACTGTGATGGAAAGACAGAGTGAAGTCTAGTCTTTTTCAATCTGATGGAGGCCCTCCATGGGATTATCTCACCTGGCAAAGATGGAGAGTCCTTGACTACAGGCGGTGGCTCTGTTTTAGCTTCAGTATGTGTTTTATACCAATTATGATTGCCTGCACATTTTCTTTTTGTGTGCCACAAATTGTCTAGCGACACACTTAGTGTAGATCCTTTCAAATTCAACAAGGTCACAGTCTCTTTTATACTGTACAGCACCACCTCTAAAGCCTGACCATCTTCAGCACATTGTGCAGTTAAAGACTCAGGTTAAAGACCAGGTACACATGTATTCTAAGCATATGGAGTTTATTCCGTTTCTTTTAAATCTTGTAAAATATCATTTTCAGAGAGCACTCAGTTTCTTCCGAATGCATTTGATTATATGGTATAACTATGCTGGAAACTGCTTGAGTGAGACAAGCAGCGGTTAGGTTTTGTGTTTGGTTAAAAACTGATTTTTTGGGGGGGAAGACAAATAACTTTTCAGAACATAACCTGCAATCTAAAACTGAATTATTCTTTTTTTTATTTTAAAGAAAGTCCAGCTCTAACAACACTGGGTATTGACCTGAGAGACTAATTTAATTTAATTTAAATAGTGGTCCAACAAATACAACAAAAATAATAAAAAGGAGAAATATGTAACAGCTTTGTGATTTAATCAATTGAATAAATACACCTGGGATAGTGGACATTTGTTTTCCTCTAAAAAGACTTCAATAAAAAGAATAAGCCGGCTTACTTGTTTGTATACATTTCCTATCAGAATTATGGCACATAACAAAATGGCGGTTGTTGTTTTAATGACAAATGTCAGTGAGCCCATTTAGTGTGTCGGCGGCTCTGGACAGGGAGGTTTGGCTAGTTGGCCAACTAGAGCCTCCATCTGTTTTCCTCCCAGAACATGGTCTCTGGTGGAGGGACCTACCTGTCATTTACCTCATTTTCTGTTTACGTTAATTGGCAGAATAGGCATGTTGTGTGTGAGCTAGCAAGCTTACAGGTCAACAGCATGCTAGTTAACTGGCTAGCTTGCTCAGTCTACCATGTTTTCATGTTACACTGGTTAGGAAAAAATGAGCCAAACAACCTGGTCACTCATCAGGGGATATTGTGAAATCCTACACTGTGACAAGTGTGTGAATGAAACACAAAGTTGTTAAATGTTGCTAAATAATTAGCTGGCTTTCCTTACTTTGTACTGAACTAATGTTTATTTGATGGTCACCTCAGTGAGGCCATAACTTGCTACAAGTCAGTTTAAAGGGTGTTTTAAGGGAAGCTAGCTGCTTCTGAGATCACAGTTGCAATGGCACACATTAAAATGACAACCACTCTGACCAAGCTGGTATGTCGATTTGAATCGAATATCTTTTTTTTCCCATTCTGCTCCTAAAGTTGTAATCCCACATTGGTCCTGTTAAAATACAACAGATATAAAACAAGTTTACATATGAAGTGGAGCCTTGCTGGAAGATAAGCATCGCCATTCTGGATAACCTTTTTAATCAACTCCAAGTTGTGGCAGTTTCAGCAGTATGTTACGTGGAATATAGACTTGCAAAACATTTTGACATCAAAGTTATAAAACATGTTCAAAAATGAACTTACAAAATAAATGTTTTTATTTACTTGAGTGGCATTGGTCCATGTTGAACAATCAACAGTATTTAACTGCAAATATAATTAATGCCTTTAAAGTCTTAATTGCTTGAATCATGGGAAAATAATTGCTTCACTTCCTCTGCGTCTTTGTTTTCCGAACAGCATTTCATTAGCTGTTTGGCTAGGCTTCTAACGCAGCGTACGTTGTTTAATATCTTGATTACTATATGTTTTGAACAATATATAATGTGTTTTTTGGTATTAAAGAGTAAATAGTGCATTGAAAAGCCCATTATTAAATATGCCAAACTGCCAGCAAAGCAGCACGTTTGTAGTGAACTCAAGCTTGGTTTGCATATGCAGTGACTTCCATAGCGACCATAAGAAATCTGGCTGCTGGATGTTACAACATAATGAAACACCTATATAAGAAGAATTTTTATATATTCCCCAGGCCTTATATGCAGTATTTGCAATTATGTTTTTTTTATTTTTATTTTTTTTAAAGATCTATTAATATATTAAGCTGGTTTTTTGTACGCCAAGTAAAAAAACATATTTTCAAAAGATGCTCACACAGCTGGTGTGGAATGCTGGTGTAGATGCATCAATATTTTTTTGATAAAAATTCCTCAAACCTCTCCTCCCCTCTCTCTCTCTCACACACACACACACGCACAATTGAACATTTTCTGATAGCCTTGTCTGATCCAGGTATGTCAAACGAAAACATTGCACACACACACACACACGCACAGGTCCATAATTGATGTGCTCAACTTATCCAGTTGGAGCAGAGGAATGGGATGGTGAATTAATCATGGAGGGATGTCTGTGAGCTCTTAGGAGAGAGAGGGAGAGAGAGAGGGAGAGAATATGGGACCTGCCCTGATGAGCGATGATGAAGGTTAGGACAGGCAGGACCGGAGCCATGAATGTGCTGAACATGGCGGGCCGAGCACAACATCATTGACGACCACATGACACCACGCAGCCCATGTGTTGTAATAGCTGACCTCATAAATACAGCAATGAATCACCGCTGGAAAACCACTTGACATGAATACAATATTCATCAGTCAAACAAGCCGGCTGCATTCAGTCACTGCAGAATTATTGTCTGTCGTCCATTTGATATCTCAGAGTAACTAAAGCTTTGTGTCATATAACTAGACGGAGAGAATTTAGCTGAGCTGATTCTGTGTCACTTCACTTGAAGGTTTTTTTTTTCTTTTCCCAAGATGGATGGTTGCAGATGTAATGGACGTCCTTTTCTTGGAAATATTTATTCAAATCTCAGAATTGTTGGGTAACATAGAGGGCAACTCAAGACTGGAACACTTTGTACACTCCATGTGAAAGGAAATATTGAGTGTCATCCAAAGCACCTTTGCAAGGAAATTCAATGCGTGTTGAGTGTTGGATACTCAATTTCACTTTGGTTGTTAGTCATCCATTTGTATCTGTCCTCTTTTCAGTCTTTGTTAATGCCGCTGCCGCAAGAAAGTGTTTTCAAGCAGCAGCATGAACCCACAATAACATATATATACATTCAGCCATTCAAGAAGAATAAAACATTTTAAATGATTTGTGTTGATGCAGGCTCTTGTAAAGACAGAAAGGCTAGAGATATAACAGGCTTCAATTGAGTGGATCTCTCAACCAACAGATGATGATTCAGCCTCTGGAGGCAGCAGCTAATATCTGGACTACAGATAATATGGTCCAAAACTTGCTCTTCCATTTGCAAGTCATTATTTACAGCAATTTCATCTTTACTTTCCTTTGGATTGTGTAGGTCTAGATTTTGGCAAATGCTTGAAAAAGATATTCTAAATTCAAATATCCTCTCTAAAAAGCAAATTTGCCATCAGGCGTTTAACATGACACTTCCAGACGGTTTGTTACACTGAAGCATCTGAGAAGCCATCACTGGAAGCTGTTTGGAAAAGGGTAGACACTTTTAAATATACCTGGCAGGTGTTCGGATGAATCATCCGTCTATCACCACCACACACAGGAACCACACAGGAGAGGAGCAACCTTAAAGCCTTCAGAGCCATTCTCTGCTCTTCTTTAAAAGAAATGTACTCTCTGCTGCTAATAGAAACGATGATGATGCAGCATATACGCTAACTTCTTTCACCTCACTGTGTCATCATGAATAGCTTGATTCTTTTCTATAATTCATATTCAGCTATATGTTTATCAAGATTAAGTTAACTAGTATGAGTATATGTTGTTTTACTCCATCATTAGCCACATATTTTATTTATTGGTTATTATATGCCTGTAGTAAACTTGGAGTTCTTGTCCCCAAAAAAAGCTCACATATGTAACTATTCGCTGTTTTCTAATAGATCTGATTGGACACATTCAGAATCCATCATAACTCCTGAAAGCAACTGTCTGTACAATGAATGAATGCTTATTTTCAAATATCCCTTATTATTATTATTATGAGAAAAAATGTATAATACATCCTTAGTTGAAGGCTAGGAGAGATCCTGAGAGTGCTGATGAATGAACGTAGTACATAAACACAGTTGTTGCTGCTCAATGGAACCTGTGAAGGATACTGGTGAGAAGCATTTCAATAAGTGCTGCTAATACCATTTTTTTTTTTTTTGCTCTTCATGCCACAGTGTAGTTCAAGGTTATTCTAAGACAAATAGAAGTAATATAATTGCTTTCTGTCTTTATGCTGCATGTATTTAAATCTCTTCATTCATATACATTAGAATTTATGATCTTTTACTACATTGTATACAATGAAGCCACAGAATTTGGTGCTTTATAATCCACTCACTCTGATCTGCACCTATGAGCTCTCCTTCACTCTGAGATTGCGTCTGGAGGTCAGGCTCAGTCAAAGAGGTGACGGCCAAATGCTCTTTTTAAATCTGGAGCTCAATGCTTGCAGTTTGGAGCCACAAATTCATTAAGAACCACTGCACACAGTGTGCTACACCACTTCCTCAATAGGTCTGGCCCTGAATGAAGACCACATTGACTGAGAAGGTGTCAAATCATCCTCCTTGAACACTGTTACACAGCTTTGTTGAATACTCATTTCAAATTATCATTTACTGCACTGTAAGGCCTGTTTTTTTCTGAAGAGCAGTCTGCTATTTAAAACAACAGAGTGAAGAAAATAGATTACACTTGAATCAGAGTGCTCAAATGCTGCTCCAATACAAGAGAAAGTTCTTTAATTAGGAAAAGTACTGGAGTATTTTTTTTTTTTTTTCAAACTTGTGCATTCAAAAGTACATTTTTTCTTTTAGACTATATAAGAGTATAACACAATTCCTCTTTAACAAGGAATTGTAGAACCAAGTTTAAACTGAACTGCTCAAAAAAATGCAGTAAAAACTATGAACCCATTTTTTGTTTACTGTGATTGTTTAGTTCTCCTGAGATGTTTTTTTTGTTTTGCATATCACATTTTAAAATAGAAAATTCATCCGCTGACTTCAAAGCTATCCTTCAGAGTTACAAGTGCTTTTGAATCTGGTGTCAAAACTATAGTATTTGTCTTTAATATGTAATGGAGCCAAAGAGAGATGTTCCCGAAAAACAAGTATTACTCAAGTAGAGAAAAGATGCTTGAAGAATGTACCCTACTGTCCACCTTTGTGTAACCGGCCTTGAATAAAGACCCAGTTGTGACTCTGGAGGACTGCGTCCAAGCACATCAATCCACCAAAGTCTGGTAAATTTAACTTCAGCTGTGGCTAGAACACATTAGCCTCTGGTACTCCATCAAAACCACCACAGGGCATGAAAGTATTCCCACGTAAGAAAAGAGAAAGAGAAAACAGCACAAAAGAAGAGTGAGATACAAGACAAGAACAAGAGAGACATGCAGTAAATACCCAACAGATCACAGTTTGGGTTATTACAACGTTTAAAGGTTCAACTCATGAGAAATCAAATGTCAGTGACTAGCTTCATAGGGAGGAACAACTCAGGTGCTGTTTCCAACTGGACAATATAACTATTTAGTTAGGTTAAAGCAACATTTTGAAACAGTCTTTTCTAAATCAGTATTTTACAAGCAATGTTATGCTAGGCTAGTTAAACTTCAGCATGTGGGCCATTATTGTGGAGAAAAACCCAAATGACCCGCCTGCCGAGTTTGTGTTCAGCATTTGAACACACATTATAGATTAATGGTTAATACAGTCAATGAATAATCACACGAAACATAGATTTGTGTCAATCTTGGCTTGTTATTTAATCATTGGCAATTTGGCACCAAATGCAAAGTTTAGGACTGAGGAGACCTGTCTCATGAAGCGGGGATCTCTGCGTTAGCTTTAACTATGTTTCCTTCAGGCCAGGTTCCTGAAGTTTACACAGCATAGCTAACTATTAATCCTTCTTAGAGGAACAGACCTTGGATAAATGTCATATGAAGGACCGCTTTGAAGGGACACATTTTAATCAGTTTTGATTTTGATTGATTTGTGCTTGGACCCAGTGGATGAGAGACAAGGGCAGAATTTTAACAAGTGACAAAATTTGACTGAAAGATGGCAGAAACTAGGGAAATAACCTAAAAAAGGCATAAAAAAACTTGAATTACCCTTTAAATTTGAAGCTATTTATCTTGAGGACATGTGACTGCGAGCATCCAGTGTGAAACCTCATCTGTCTGCTGCTGTACAGTACATTGCCTTTGAACGCTACGGAGTGTGTGTGTCTGGTGATACATTTTCATTGTATGAGTGCAACTTAAATGGTCTATCCAGGTTTTTTCGGTTGCACCAACAATACCATCAATTTCGCTAATGTACCTTACAAGGGCAGCTCGACATTGTACTAAGAGCAACTATGAAGTTAAATTACGCGAGCAGAATATCACCTCCTGGACTCCTTCAGATTCAAGGTCTGATGTGAGCCGGTGTGATACGACCCTGGCTGAGAGAAGACTTTTTGGTTCCTGATCTTAAGAATAAAGAAAACTGAACAGACATGACTTCACTAAGAGACTCAAGTACCAACTAATAACTGGTTCAGATGTACTGCAGAGGTACCATGTGCTAGGTCGAAGACTTGTGTTTCATGGTCCAAGTATTTCTCCGTCCCCTCCTCTCCGTCCCTCTGTACACCTCCTCTATCCCTCTCTCCGCCTCGCTATCTCTGCCTGCCTCTCCCTAAATCTGTTCTGCTTCAGCGGACTCTCTTCTTTAATCCTATCTGATGAGGACCCCAGTTGTTCCTCTCTCACTACTGCATGGAGAAATGTATGCTAATGTGGCCCGACTGCAAAAATGGAAATTAGACTTCTCGCGCTCCTCCTGCAGCAGCCGGAGACAATGCAGCCGTAAAGAAAAAAAAAAGCATTGTTCCACAACAAACCCCCAAACAGGGAGATAAGAACTTGTCAAATTTGATCAGTGATGAATTATGCATCACTGGCCACTGAGTTTAAGCGTCGTGCTTTTTGATGAATCCCCTTTATCTCTTCATCTGTTTTAGCAATCACCCACTGCTGTCGGGAACTCTGTCATTATGTACATTATATATGCGTGTGTGCATATGCGGTGCGTAGCAGCTTTAGTGTGTTTACTTTTCCTTATGTGCAGCGTGTATAGATAAGATACAGTCTCCAAAAGTGATACAGACACAGACAACAACTTATTTTTGCATTTCTGATCTTCAGGGGAAAAAAAAAACACAGCATAATGTAAATTCAGATCCAGGATGAACAAAGGCAGCTTGTAAACAGCTCTTCCAGGGAAACCTTAGATGTAAGCAGATAGACGCTCTTATCGTGGATACCTCTCCATCTGGGCGAGTGGTTGGAGGAAAAAGCTGCTAACAGGATTACGTCTCGCATGTTCACCTTTTCCAAGCAGACAGAGGGGCTCGATCGATATGTGACTAATGTGATCAGAGAGGGCTATCACCCTTCCTCTCCTGCTTTCATTGAAACCCCATTAACCATGTGACTGTGGAGCTCCAGCACATGACCGCATTTTTTTTTCCCTTCCTTAGTCCGAGAGCACAATATGCTCCTGAAATTGGATACGTCTGATATCATCCAATGTCTCTCAATTTGAAAATTTGAGTCCATAGTGGAGCAGATAGGCGAATCAGCCACATTGCTAACAGATCAAGGTTCTTGTCAGTAACAATTGAGCGTGCCATCCCGCTGCATTTTCATTTACCTACAGCCCAGGACTGCAGGTAGCCTGAGCCGAGCATATCTCATTAAAATACAGGAAAATGGCTCTGCCTGTGTCTATTGTGCTCAGTAATTCCTTGGTGATGAATCCCCCCCCAGTCTTGGCAAAAGCATTTCAGATCCTGAACCCCCTTTTTGCCTCTCCATTTTCTCCTTCTCTGGGAAAGAGAGTCTGATTTCCCCCAAGTTAATGAAATTGTCACAGCACCTTATGAAATCGCCACCGTGTAAGCAATAACATCTGGCAAATAGATGGCGCATGTAATGTCCGCTGAGCCTCACTACACACCACCCTGTTAATGAGTGGAGAGACAGACTGACAGACTGACATACTGTTGGGGGGGACGCAGACAGACGGGAGCAAATTGATGACAGACAGGCGGGAGCATGTCAGTGTGTCAATGAAAAGATGTGGGAGGCAAAAAGCTGCCCGAAGGGGTTTTTGGAATCTTAACTTTACACATGGTGTAATTACTTGAAAATTGACAAAAGAAAACATTAAATCTGAACAACAGATTAAAGATTGAATCAAAAATGAAGTTCTGTGTTTCTCTGCTGTACCCGTTTTACACAAAGAAGTTGAATTTGAAGTCAATGTTCAAGCAAAATGGCCACGCATAGAATAGGACAGATGACAGAACATTTGCCTCTTCCAGCTTGATTTATTTGTGTTAGTGAAATCAGGGAAAATATAGAAAAACACACACAGTTGGTGTTTTTTGCCCCAGTTCTTGGTCCAACACTGTCTCTGGTTTGTAACACACACATCCATCTGTGCCTCGGGAGGATTTTAATCATCATTCATTCAATCAATCATTAGCATATACAATAATGCTAACATGCTAAACTAAGAACACAGTAAACATTTTACCTGCCTGTTCGCATTTACATTTAGTAAATTAGACGATTATTGAAAAAAAAAAAAAAAATGAAACAAAAACAAACAAACAAAAAAACATCTGATTTCTTCAATGCAAATTCAAATGATAGTTTGTGTTCATCAATCATGATTAGGCTTTAACTTAACATCAATGAACTATAAAGTCACGACAACATTTTTCTTAGTATCTGCTCCTCACTTTAAGGAACTTTCATCAGAATCCTTCACATGTGTGTTTTAGCGTGAGATCAGTTCCACTATGTGTATGTATGCAGGCAGTGGGTGAATGTTCTAGTTATAACAAGATAAATGGAGCACATTGTTTTTTACAAGGGTGGCAGCAATACACTTCCATACTATACACTTCCATATTATACTGATGAGTGAAAATGAGCCCAATATTTCCAAAATCAAGTTAATTTTAAATGCTGGACGTGGTATTTATATAACACACTGGATGATAGCACACAACTAATATAACATCTAGAACATCTTTCTTATTATCTCTGTTCCCTTAAAATTCTGCAAAGTCTAAAAGGCTAACATCACATTTTCACAGGTCAAAGTGTAACTTAGTTGAAATTGTAAAACTATGTGAAGGCACTGCAAAGCTTTGATTTGCCTAAACAAGTGTGCCTACTGATCATAGCAATCCAATTTAAATAATTTGGTTTCAAATGTTTCCTGTTACGAAAGCCTAGTGTAACTCTTGCTGAGAGTAATCATGTAATAAAGAGGCTTATGCAGAAGTTTATGGGATGGAGGAAATACTGAAGTCACAGTAGATTCTCATATAGTGAAACAAATCTCCTGTATGTGTGTTTGTGTGATTTGAACCCAGTTACTGCATCATGCTGAGCAGCCCGGAGAGCGCCTGGCTCCTCAGCAGCCCTGGCAGGCCTCTGACAGTTCGTGCTGGCTGCCCTCCCAACCTGCCCTTCCGACGGGACGCCAGCTGGCCCGCTGCTGCTGCCGCCGCCGTCGCCGCCGCCGCCGCCTCTCCACCACAGCCACAGTCATCACCAGGGAGGCTGGGAGTGAAGACGGGGCGTAGAAGGAGAGCGAGAGAAGATGTGAGCTGCCAGCTCCTACCATCCTCACCCGCTCACTGAGATGTTAAATCTGTTGTCGGCCTCTCTGTCTCCCGTCGCTGGCTTGCAGATTTGTATGCAGACGGTGAGTGTAATTCATTGCAGACTGCCTCTTTTACCCATTCCCTCATCCGGGGGCGCACTCACATCCACCGGCATCTCCAGCACCACACTGTTTCAGGAATCATTTAGGATAACAACAGAACAATCAGCGAAAAACTTTGCAGGAGTAAAACACATTCAGGTGTCAGTGCGGTCAGCTTCCTGTAGCGAGAGTAATGCAGCTTCAGTTTTAATGAAGCCCAGTCTGAGCAGGCTTTAATCAGCCAGAGACGAAGACGGGGAAAGTGATGTGATAATCTATTTATTAAGCAGCCCTCGTTGCGTTTTCCCATGTTCTTTGGCACCTGCGTGTCCCATTAGAAGTGTTCGGTCAGCAGTGCTGAGGGCAGCACATTGAACCAGCGTCACACCATAATTAGCCCCCACTCCATGTATCACAGTTCTGCTTGGCTGTGCTCTCCTGAGACGCACTCTCATGTCGACGCACTCACCACGGACACCCAACCCCCCGACCCCGCTGACACACACACCCACTCGAGAGAATGATTCACTCACAAACGAGCCCATGTGTCTGCGCACGCATGAACGCATGCAGTATATATATGAAGAAATATAAGGGTGATTACATGCTACACAAATTCTCTACAAGGCCATGATGCGCTGCTATTTCTGATTCATTTTTACAGCCTCTGCTCGGATATTTCTGTCTTGTTATAGGTGGAGTAAAGGTACACACTGTCCTATTAGCAATTCTCATATTAAAGGAGATCAGAGAGTCAAAGTAATCGTTTTTTATAGTCACACTTGATTACGGTAGTGCCTGTCAAGCTGCCAAATCCTATACTGTAACAACTTTTACTTTTATATCCCCCTTTATGCAGCCAGTGGTGTCTGTTCTCGTTTGGTATCTATTAGCAACATATAAGTCTATATGTTGGATGCCTGCCCAGCAATTAAATGATAGCTGGAAAATGTGATGAATGATGATAGGGCATAAGTACATACTAATAAGGAAAAAGCCAGATGAGTGAAATCTTGTCACCCCCCCCCCATGATCCACCCACAGTTTTAGTTAATTTAGTCAAAAAATCCATGTTTTGTGAAAGATCTGCATACATGCTAACAACATGCTTCCAAATGAAGTGTGCAAATGCTATACTTCAGATGCAGTTCGCATTAGCATCTCTGAAAAGATTAAATCTAATTTCAAAAAGAGCTCAGCAGGATGATTTGCGGTTTAAGGGCTCACAAAGCTCACAGGGAAGTGAGAATTGAACCACCGCTCACACAAATGTGTATGAGCCAAAATCATCATGGAAAGGATGTCTCAGTTGCTTGGACACAGTAAAGAGAGCCACAAGACAGATTTCAGGGAATAAAAGCTGAATGAACAGAGTTTGTTGCTGAATTAAATATGGCTTCCTTTTTCTTTTTTTTTTTGTCCCTCAGCTGCGCTCTAAAAGCAGATCACATCCCAGGTGTTGCTTTGGGTGAAGATTTAAATTTGCAGACGGAAAGATGATGCCGTGTGATGAGGTTTCAACAACCTTGGTAAACCGGTACTCTGACGTGCGCTGCCAGCATTTCAAATATTCATGATGTTGTAAGCTCCACAGTTACAAAATCAGCTCATATCACTCCCCCAAAAGCCCACTTAACTGAAGGTTGAAGAAAATAGATCTTGAAAGAGTAACAAACTCCGTCACACATTCGGGAAACACGTGGAAAAAAGCTAGCAAGTAAGAATATAAAACACCCCATTTATTACCGATGAGTGACTTTTATCAGGTATGCTATTGTTCCTCATTTATTTGAAGATAACATACTCAAAGTGATGTAACAAGGCTTTAACCAACAGCATCATTAGGCTGCTGAGCGTTCCGATATCCGTGATGACAGCTTTTGCAATGAACAAAGGTTTTCTTCAGCCACTGACTTCACAGCCAAAGTCCACAGACAGCAATGCTTTTCATGTTACAAAAAAAAAAGAATCTGGTCAAATACATATCCATCACCTGCCATGAAGTAAGCAGGAGCTCACTTCTAAAATTTCCTGACACATTGCGAAAAGATCATTCCCCGAGGCTCTGTCTTCCTGGATTTATTTTGGCGGCTGCTGTCACGCCCTTCCTGCAGCAATGTTTGACTGATGTGAAGTCCAGACAAGCTAAGTATGTTCGTGTATATCCGCTCCTATTGATCCCAAACTCAGTCTCGCTTTCTTCAGGAAGATATAAGAAGAATATCGCATATTTTTTCACATTCAATCATGACATTTTAAATATGAAAGCTATTTATAAAATTCAGTTTAACATAATTTCATTTTATTTAATCATCTGTGTGACCTAAGCAAACAATGCCATAAGTAGAGAGATTTCTTTATAGTTTCCATATGTCTGTCTGTGGGTAGTTAATAGTACATTTACAGCTTAAAAAGAAGCAGGAAGATTGTATTTATTTTTTCTTTTTGCCAGACTAGAAAAGAAGAAAATTAAACAGTTACCCATAAAAAAGTTATATGAGGTATATGATTTGACCTTGGTAGTTTATTCAACATGTGGAGAGAGGAACTAGAGATTATAGCTGAACATTTAGGAGCTTAAGAGCCGAATCCTTTTCTCAAGAGTTGGTGGAGACCCAAACAGAGCTAACAGCAGAGTGAGTATTGGACTAAATGTTTGCCACATTGGTTGTGTTCACAGCTTGTTGTGCTGCCCCTAGTGGCTTAAAATATAGTCATGTAGGGTGAAAAATCAAAAATGTCCCAGGGCTCTCTAACCAGGAGAAATAGCCAATTGGAAGCACTGCTTTGTGCCACATATGTTTGTTTCCATTAAATTGGCATAAAATGATGGATGGCATAATCAGTGGCTCTGACTTTAAACGTGCCCTGGCCAGCTGGACCCAGTGTGTCTGTCTGGGCTTCCTCTGTGCGCTCAATTGTCCTCCCACAGTTCAGACATATTCAGGTTAGGTGAAGTGGAATGTGTAATATTTTCTGTAGATGTGAATGTGGCTGTCTTTCTGTTTGTGTTAGCACTGTGATAGACTGGAGACCTGCTCAGGGTCAACCCTGCCTTTTGTCAAACACACACTGGGAGAGGCTGCTGGCCCTTAGACCCTGAACAGGTTCAGGAGATGGATGAAAAGATAAACATTTTTCTATCATGTAGGGTATAGAAGTAAAATACAAGCACAAGAAGCATAAGATGAATATTTTCATACAGAAGAATATTTGTTAATTTTGTCTTGATGCTGCATATATTGTATGTATTTTTCTCATTTTAAAACAGTTTCTCTGTAACCGGCTCCTCTAAAGGCTTAAAATGGGTGAAAATCAGCCTCCTAAACCCTAGCATTTGTTCATAATTTCATAATTATCTTTTGGCGTTGGTAGCTTTGATGCCAGAGTGAATGTGTGCCAGGCATAAACAGCAGTGTGCACTCAGGTTTTTGTTTAAAGGGAATGGAAAAAGAAGACAATTTAAAGGACAAGTGGGTGAGCAGATGGCAGAGCCATTATTATCCTACACCTGAACCACAGCGCAAAATAGAAAAGCCAATGGTTACACAGCGGCTGTTTCAAGCTTTGTTTGACCACTCGATTACTTTTTAAAGTGGGCACATCAGAAGGCAATGTTGGGTGAAAATAAGGGACATGGCATTATGTGATGCTGCCGGTGAAACATTGCGTATCAGCTACGCATGATAGGAGTGTAAACATGACTGGGTTCAAGGTAAAGCTCTTTTTCAGCATCTCTGGTTGTGGCCATGTTTATGTTACATGTCAAGAAAAATGAAATACAAATAATTCAAAAAACTTTTTTTCAAATCAATTTTTGTCACAAGTATTTAGGCCATGTTAGTTGCTTTCCGTGAAAGCATGATGCTGAAGCTGAAAAAGTGATTAGCATTCAGCTGCCATAGAAGTGAATCTCCAGCCCTGTAAATCAAATCTTCTGGCTTATGAAGGAGAGGCAACAACAATTTTGAGAGCAATATGCAATATTCATTGTTCATAAATAATTAATTTGTTTGCTCGCAACTCAGCCTAAAGTGATTGTGGCCCTTTTTCATTTGGGTGTATATCTATGGCTAACCCAGTCCTACTGAATGGAGTGGCATTTGTATTTCATTCACACACACCACTTTACTCATACTTCATTGCGCTCTGCTATTGCTCCTGGCCTACTATGTTTTCAGAAAGAGGTCCGATTCACAATGAGGCTTTCACGCAGAATCAGGCACAGGATCTGCCGCAGATAAAGAAAATAATTACACTGTAACGGTATCTTTCTTATGAAGCACCCAATTATCCGCATCTGTTTGTACACTCACACAGGTACAAACAGTGATTACAACTGGCCTTTGGAGTGACTGGGGCTGGACTAGTGTGTAATTTGGAGCTGATTCAAGGCCTGCTGAGATACAAACCAATACTTGGAAGTTTACTTTTGAATGAGGATTTCCTCCTTGTCACTCTTTACCTGCAATTTTAAGTGGAGGCAGTAATGTAATTTACTGTCTGTCGAGTGCAATGTGTAGTGTAATGAATGTTACCCAGAATGAGATCTGTTCTGAAGATTTATTTTCCTGCCCCAGTGCAGCCGAGGACGCAAAGGCTAACATGGGCTTCACTTTACCTTCTTTGCTGAGAGATAATTACAATCTCAGACACTGAGCCAAGTAGCGCTGCATACTAAACCGGGAATCACATTTTCTATGCAGTTGAAGGGGTTTAAATTGGGATGCTGATTGTACTCGCTTGGATCATGGTATTTGTGATTAGCGCAGCACTGGAAATCTACAGCAGTGTGTTACGAGCACCATGAGAAAAACAAATCTGCTCAGTTTCTCATTATGCTTTCTCTTTCAAGGTATTTTTCCCATTACAAAGAGATAAATTGAAGATATTATATATAGAGTCAATCTGCATTTTTTTACATTGCTCTTGGAACTTGGAATAAGTAGATTGAGATTAGTTTTTTTAAAAAATACTTATTTATCATTATTATATAATGCAATGCATTAAATATATTACATCCCATTAGGGCTGCAACTTACATTTTTTTGTCGAATTTTTTTTTATTTTTTTTTTTTATTTTGTGATTAATGGTTGTTTGTTCTTTGCAATGTCAGAAATGATGAAAAAAGTGAATCAGTGTTTCCCAAAGCCCAAGATGATGCAAGTCATCAAGAGTTCTTAGATTCACATTTAGGAAACTGGGAGAAGAGAATTTTGACTTATTTTGCTCAGAAAAACACTTAAAATGATTAAATGATCAGCAAAATAATTCCAACTAATATACAACTTAAGAACTAATCAATAAATCTTTGTGGCCTTATATTAAATGTACATAATTCCTTACATTGGTTAGGGTTAGGATTTTACCTGTGAAAACTTAACTTAAATAATGTGAGTTATAAACACTTTAAAATATCCTTCTATCCATAAAAACCACACTAAATGGTTTATAAGTCATTTATTTCATTTACTTATATAAATAATGGATAGAATGGTATACATAAATGGTTATAATGTTGTTCTAATGAGAAATTAATTAAAGTTGCTGTGTGTGAGATTCAGAGCATGATTGCCTACACACAGCTCTCAACATGGCGGAGCCGTCAGCTAGCTGCTAAAGGTGCTAACAGTGCAAACGGTGTTAAAAACAGCAACACTGCCAACAGTGTAACCTGAGGGGGGATGTGTGGGTGGTCCTAACAATGTGGATCTTATTAGCGGTAGAAGCTGTATGAGGAGTGGTGGCGTGTGGCAGTTATTTGTTTTCTGCTATATTATCGCTGTGAACGCCGTGTGCAGCACCTTTGATAATATCAAGAGCTGAGCAGATTGTGTTTGAACAATTTGCTGCCACAGTGACAACAATGTGAAGAAAATTTGCAGCGTGTTTTGTCACACATCTTCTACAATATTAACCTCAAATAAGCTGCAGACTGTCTGTTTATCTGAAGTGTTGCGTCATAACCTTCTACAATCAAACTACAATCAGGTCTCTGTTTATGATGTCAGGAAAGGGGCCATTTGATTGGTAAAGAAGGTTTGTACAGTCGCACTAGCACGTCAAGTTTACTCTGCTGTGTCACCAGTACAGCCATGGCAGAATCAATCTGAGGTGGGGCGAATCAATCGGGAGCACAGCAGATCGATAAGCCAATAGGAAGTTGTGTTGTGAAAGTGGACAGCTGCAGTAAATTTAAATTAGAGGAGACATAAGGGGATTTCTTAATCACAGTATCGACAGATGAATTAATTATATTGTGGCGATTAGTCAGATTTAAGTGTTAAACAGTGATGAAAAGAGTGCATGTTTTAAACTTAGAAAGGTCTTCAGGCTGCGGTTTGAGCTCTACACTTTTGACAGAGTGGTGGCAAGTTTAACAAAGCTTCAAATGTGCAGGTAACTTCAGACCACTTCAATGAATTCATTGACAGTTCAACCTCCAGAGACCATCACAAAGGGGCCGCGATCTCTGGATTCTGACGGCATGTTGATACCAGCTGCCATGAACCGCTGCACCTCATTGTGAAATCTACCTCTTTTCACCCCAGTTATGTGTGTAAATACTGCCGACAGGCGTCCCGCCGCCGTGAATACTGAGTGTGTCAGAGTGCTGCTACCAAGGGAAAACTGGGGGTGTCTGAGGTAACATTTGTAGAAAAGAAACATGCGTCATGGCGGTCAGGGCTGCCTTTTGTCTTCATAGTTCAGCTAAGGCCTGCCTCTCAGCATGAGATGCAACACTAGTCCATGTTAGAAGTGTAGGCAGTAGATGGTGCTTTCCTCAACATTGGAATATAAACACTGAATCCAGTGGAGTCAGCTCTTTTCAAGTGGAAGGGAATGCAAAAACACATGAGGTCTAGATCCCATTAACAGAAATGAAATTCTTAGTTCTTTGAGAATAAACTGACTGAGAGTTTATTTACTGATCATTGCTAAGATTTTTATTGGAATAAGGATTTTTAAACTAGCCTGGAAGAGGCTCCTGAGTGTTCTTACTAGATGCATGTTTCCTGCCGCCTCCTTCCTTCCAGCTGGGTTCAGATAAGCCACATGCAACGCATTACCACAGTGTAAACGAATCATGACACACAGAAAAGTAAATCATCTGCCCACTTCTGAATTTCCGTCCCGTCTAAAAAAAAAAAAAAAAAAAAAAAAAAAATCTGCCAGCTTGGAGGTGACCTATTTTCTGAGTGAAACATTCGTCAACAGTGGCACACAGGGGGACGCTTGGTTTTGCCCTGTGAGTGTGAAGACTGTGGCTAAAATGAATGCAGTCGGGCATGAGTAATTTTTGAATGACAAAAATATATATCCTATAACCCACATGTACTTATACTGGGTGCTTAATGACTCTTCAGTATGTTCAGAATAAATGTAATTGCATTTTGTTGGAACCATTAAAAGCATCCACATTTCCAGGTTTGCATCATTTCCCTTTTACAATTCCCTCAGGGCGGGCCGGATGACGTCCAAATGGAATTTAAAGTAATCATTTGCTGTAAATGCCACACTGGAACAGTGACAATTTAAAATGAAGCAGCAGTAAACTGCGAGAAAAAAAGTGTGCATTGCCTGATAAGCTTTGAGCTACAGTTGTCAGTGGAACCGTTTCCACAGGTGGCCACTGGCTGTTATATGACTTTTAAGGCAGCGAGATGGAAAAATACATGTTGTTCCATTTGAGATTTGCTCATGTGTGATGCCAACCAGAGCAGAATATTGTCAGAGTACCAAAGCCATAACCCCCTCATGTTCTTTCCTGCGCATATACACAAACACAGACACACACTCCTCTCTGGCTGACCCTGGCCTTGTATTTTACCGTGACATCATCTCGTCTGCTGTGTTTGAAGATGAATGTGAAGCCCAGAGAGGCTTCCTCAAATGCCAAATAGTCTTGTTTCATACCGAATCCAACACCTCATACAGTGTATGACTGAATACATTTAGTCAAATGTCATACAGCTCTAACTACAACAGTAGTGAGGGCATATTATATTCATAAACCCCCTTATGATGCTGCATGGAGACACTGTAGTCACAATGGGCTTCATAATTACATTCCCTCCAATGTCAGTGCACTTTCGTAGAATTAGACATCGTGGCTGAAAAAGGTTGCATTAGATTTCTCTAGGGTAAGAGAAAATGGCTAGAGGGGGAGGCGAAGTCGAGAGCAGATTTATCCACAATAGACAGATGGGGAGTTAAAGTCTAAGCTTCCCCGGTGGTCTCCCGCTCAGGTCCATATTGGACGCAACAGTACAGTCATACACACAATGATTAGCAACAAGCAGGTGGGAGATAAGCGCCTGCACAGACGTCGCCATATGACAAAACACGCACGTTTTTATTTTTGTCAGGACATTGGGAAGACTTATATTCATGTCCAAACTGCTTAACCGTTAGCCGCTGTCAAGCTGACGGAGCTAGCACGGAGCCCACATTGTCACTAGCTGCACTCCCTGAAGAAATATAATCTCATTTTTGGAAGAACCTATTTCAGAGAAAGAAGGCAGAAGGGTTTAATATGTGCTTGAAGAATATATCCAGGATGTCAAACTGACTCATCGCAGCAAAACCCAGTTAAAAAGATATATAGAAGCTAAAACCTGGAGACTGCAGTGTAAAAGTGAACCACCACATCACCCAGCAATTGAGACATTACCCTTTACAGGTAGGAGTGTTACTCCTTAAGGGAAACAGTGCCTGCTTTCAAATGAACATTGCCTAGTCTCCCTCCTTACCACGGATCTGGGAGCTCCCTCAAAGGCATATGGTGGACTTTTCCAGAGACTGGCCTAGAGGGAGACTGGACACTGTTAATCTGAGCATCAGCAAAGTTTTGCATAAGGACCAGCACTGTTCCTGTAAAGTGAGGTAGGTCTTTATTTCACATCATTAAAGAGCAATAGCACTAAATGAACATTCAGTAGCTACTGTAGCATGGAAGTCCTAGTGAATGATATGCTACTGTTAGCTCAAGTTTTCATATCTCCTTCCAACCTCTTTGGGTAATGAGTGTCAATATTATGCATGCCCAGGAACAGTGGTTAGCCATGATAAGCCTGAAATCCACAAAACCAGCGTAAAAAAAATTGCATGTGAGTTTATGGAGCAGAACTGTATAATTGTTTGACCCTGGTTGGAGCTGGCTGATGCTTAGCCATGTAGGCCAGTCTGCATTTAAGAGGGGGGACATGGCAAAGGGTTGTATAAAGGACTTTAACAATAAAATAAATTAAAGTACTTGCTGTAACAAAGGAAATTCAAGCTCAGGTGGACACTGAATATTTAATGACTTGTTGAATGGAGGTCTGTATTTATCTGGTAAAGAAAGGACCACTTTTCTTCCACATGTAAAAGCAGCACATATACTGTCACAGAAAGGACGTGAAAAGACAGAGGAAGAGATGGTTAAACATACTGAATTAATGCAACGATAAAATTCTAGCGCTCTCTGCTCCCCACACACACCATTTGAGATAAAACAAAGCTAGTTATTGGCGGAAAATAAGATCTGAAACATTTTTTAAATTACAGTTGCTATCTTCACTGCTCCACCACTCTGCCGTTCAAGGGCACCACACTAATGACAGTATAAAAAGGATGGACAAGATGAATCATTTAGATTCCCAAATTAAATTTAGAGTAGCCTGTATCAAATATTAACTCCACTAAATTCATTTTACTCCTCTGTTCCACCATGAGGTCCACATCCAAGGATCAGATATTGGCAGCTCAGCTGAATTACAATGACGTGAGTCTCATGAGCCAATGAAATAATCATTATGTCATTTTTATTTCTTTTTTTAATAGTGAGCATGAGCAATCAAAATGATAGCCTGGTCACAAACTGGTTGTAACCCCCAATGACTGCATGATTATTGATTGATTTAATGGAGCCCTGTAGAGGGCGCCAAACCACCCAGTGGTGCTCCTGCAGTCATTTCAGCAGCTGCATGTAAAGACAAGGCTCTGTGCTTGAAAAAGGTGTCTGTGCTTGCAGGAGTATTCATTTTTTCTTACAACATGAAATGCATGCAATGAAATTGAAGAAAGCCTCAACAATAAATAAATTACTAGTCAAGACAGTGTTCCAGTTCTGAGAAGACGATGATTTGATGCTGAGCCTTACTTCCACTTGAGTGTCGAAAACAGAAAACAATCTGGGTAGCAATCTGGATATATCGTGACTTAAAAAGTTTTTCATGAATTTTTCATATATAAGATGCTCATACTGCATTAACAATAACTTTGAGCAAAACTGCAAGGCCTGAAACCGTGATGATTCGATCACAGGGTCACATAATTTGGTGATACATAAAAACAGTATGCTTTTTTGCATGTTTCAGCAGAAAACAGATAAAAGCTTTTGACATTCACCCAATTTACCTTTTATGAAGTATATAATTTGCTGTTTCATTGGGTATTAACTACAACACTTATTAATATAACTTGTGTTGCTAGGGAGAGCTATAGTCCATTAACATTTAGCTCTTACCAGGAGAATACAATAAAGTGTGGTGACTATATTAAATATATAAGTAAAAGAGTCATTAATCAGTAGCTTTTTGCACACTGAGCACATGGGTGAAGTGAAACCTTCCCCGTCTAAATTAAATATATTAAAATGGTTATCCTCCTCTTGCTGGAACCCCTGAGGCTGCCGACAGGGCCCCTTAGGGCCTCCTGGGACCCGATTTGGGAACAGGTTAGTATCTCCTCAAAACTTTAAGATATATATTGCTATAAAGTTGCCAAAAGTGTAGGCCTGTGGCACCAACCACAGCAACAGCAGTAGCAAAAGCAGTGTGTGTGTGCTCGGATGGACTAACACAGACATCTCACTGTTTCAAGTCAAGGGAATCAGATGTAGCTGATGAATGCTACATGACAGAGAGCATCTCATCCTGTCTGATAAAGGATGCATGGTGGAACATGAGCAGACAGCAGTATAGACTGAGCTCTTGGTGTTGATTGCAAAGGTCTGTCAAAGCTAGGTCTCCTGAATTCCAATGGTCCTGTCTCTCTCGCAGCATCCAGCAGCTGCGCCTCTCATGCCTTTCCTGACGCTGAGCGAAGCTTCCCATACAGATGAGCGCTTGGAAGCCACGCACCTCTTGACGTAGCCACAGACCGGCTGCGGTGCCACTCGGTCTCCGTAGCACGTATTGCGCAACGTGACTGATGCTCAACTGGCTCCACGGCGGGCACATCCGGCTCCCACCGTCGCGTGAATTCATTAGAAAGTGGTCTCATAACGCCCGAGACAGCGAGCAGGCATCGCCGAGGTGCTGTAGAGAAGCGTCCGCCGCTCCTCACCGGACTGGACCCTCCCCTTGTCATTGCCACCGGGAGAGATGAGTCGAGCGCGCGGCGACGGGGTGCAGTCGTGATGTGACTGTGTGAGCGCACGAGCCTCCACTGTAGTATCGGCAGCAGCAGCCCCGACGACCGCACAGGAGGTGAAAACAGTGTGAATTAGTGTTTTTTTTCTTTGGTGTGTGTGTAAAGCAGAGGTGATGGCTTCGTTTGACAGCATGCAGTCAACGCAGCAGCAGCAGCAGAAGCATCCGCGGAGCGAGCCGTGACCACAGCTGGATTTCAGGAGCTATGTCCGTGGGCACCGAGCCTCCGTCTGCCTATAGTCGACAGCACCAGTGTGTCCCCTCTGTCTGGCGCCTCCGGGGTCTTTGCTAAAGTCCAGGGGACACACGGTATCAGTGGAGCGCACCCACCTGGAGTCGAGGAGAGGTTGCTGTTTGTTTCTAAGGCCGGGCTTTCTGCAGCCCACTCCCCGCATCCTCCTCCGCGGCGTCTGTGTGCCGCGAGCGCTCCGCGGTCTGTCTACATGGCAGTGGACATCAAAACAATCACTACCTGAGTGTGCTCGCCTCCTGCGGCCATACATACCTTCACAGCTAATACTGACTTCTAAATTCATCGACGTGTGGATCGGAGCAGCGCTGGTGTCTATGCGCCTCACTTACACCGCCCCGGAAAGGACTTCTTGCCATTGAGAGCTGGATATGCAGAGATTAACGTGAGAGGATGGATCTAATTATCTGTGTTTTGGGGCTGCTGGCGCTGGCCGTGGAGGGCATCCGTTGCCAAGGAGTGTACGGTGAGTGTACTCAATATGTTAAAACCAAATGTGATCATGACCTTGTAAAAACAGTGGTCGCTAATAAATCGCCACTCATTCTAGTCTTGACTCAAAAGGTCCCCTAATAAAAGCAAAATCAACTCGTGTAAGGGTGATAAACCAGCCTGAATGCCGTGTTTGAGTGAGAGGCTCCAAATGTTCACAGCAAGCCTGAGGTTATACAGCAAATCGCGTGTGCAGCTAATCATGCACAGCCCCTTCTTCCATCCAATCCATCACTCAGGATGGTCGTTGAGCAGGCTAAATTTAGTAGGTTACATCCATATATTATGACACTGGAAAACCGGTCGATTTGTCAGACTGGTCACCTACATACATGTAATTATCATTCATAAGGTCGACGTCGCACAAATGTGTTTTTAATGTCACCAAGAGGACCGTAATCTGTTGAGCAGTGGCATTTAGTATTCACAGTCATGAATTATTGTAATGTGTGGAGGCTCTGTCTGTCTACCTCTTCCTTATGTCTGTATGTCTGTCTGAATCTCTGTCTCTCCCTCCCATACACACACTTAACAACGAGCACACATTGCTGTCTCTTACCCTGTCTGCTTGTGCAACCAGTGGCACAGATGATGTCTCGTATGAATCGTCATCTTCGCAGCAGCAGCAGCAGCAGCACTGCGAGGAAAGAATGATTCATGTGCACCAACATTGGGACACAGAGGAAACCTTGAGGTGCACACAGCCCTGACCTGTCTGCAGTGACAGCGGCTCGTACCAAAGCAGAGGTTGTGCAGGGAGAATGTGAGGTCAACTAGAGATGTGGGGTGGTGTGTTTTCAGAGGCCATTGCCAAGCACCAAAAAAAGATCTTTGTCGCTGTGCTGTGTGTGTTTATGTGTGAGTGGAGATGATGTAGCAGTGAAAGGTTACTGTGAGCGTGATAGGAACAGTCATGGTGCTGCACCTGACCAATGATGCACCAGGATTTTATCTATTCTTTTGCTCCAGAGGGAGGAGGCGAATAAGATAATAAATCAGAGCACATGTCACGGCAGCTGTTGCATGACTGCTCATACATGTGCACTCGTATTACCTTCTAGCACCTGTTGCAGGGGCATTTAAAAAAGCTTGGCGTACACTAAGATTTTACCACGTTTAAATCTCTAAGCCTTCATTAGACAGGGTAAGATATCTATGTGGGTGTTGTTGTTTGGAGGTAGTGAATTCCTCCAGATAAGCCTGGGGGCACAACCCCTTCATCAAACATTGATGTCTCAAGATATCATTGCCTCTGCTTGATTCGATATCCGCATCTTCTGAACCGGTCTCTTCAAGATATACATATATTCAGGGGAGACAGGCATGACGCTAAGCATCAAAACCGATCACATGAATGTCAGATCAAAGCTGCGGATTCTTAGTGTGAGCAGGCTGTCCACGCTGCAGCGTGTGTGTGCAGATGAAGATGCAAGCTCATTAGAAGGAATCATATCCCATAATGCTCGATGTGGTGCTACCATAGAGGTATGTGTGCACCAGTGAGCTTATAGCAGCAGAAGAAGAAAAAAACATGGGGAGACGTAGCAGATGGAATTGTTTAAGCACTAAACTGCTTGTGTGTTTGCATGGATGTTGTGCAGCCGAAATATTCCCTGGAGCACAGTCAGCCCTCTTTTCACCTATTCTACTGTATGGGTGCTTTGGTTGTTCTGCTTTTCTGTTGCTGATTATTCTGGCACTGCAATATATATTTGTATACACACACACACACACACACACACACACACACACACTCACACACATTTATATGTATTGCCTGGATACGTGGATGGAATTGTAGATATGTAGGTTGAGAGATAGATACATAGAAAGACAGGTAGAAAGATAATTAGAGACAAAGAAAGACACCTAGATATAAAGGTAGGTACCAAGATAGATCTATAGATTCATAGATGTCTTGATGGGTAGATAGGTATGAAGACAGACAAGTAGAAGGATAGATACATATAAGTAGATATATGGATATAAATATACATAAATATGTAGCTCCATCTGTAGATAGATCCTTACATGCATAGATGCGTAGGTAGGAAGATGTCTATATAGTTGTTAGATATACGTAGCAGGTGTGTCATGATTCTCCAAATCCACCATTCAGTTAGACTTTTAATGTCTCAGTTTGATTCACTTCTGGATTTTAACTTCTTTTTGAGAAGATGGCTTTCTCATTCAGAGTCTAGACAAGTCTTTATATGGAAGAACAACAAATCATCGGTTCATGCACAACCGCTGTCAACGACTAACTTTACCATTTAGATTTCAACAAACTGAAAGATTGATTCATTTGTTTTGTGATTTCGAGTTAAATCATAAGTCCTAGTAGATGAACAGGTACACAAATAAAATTGTAAATAAATAGTTGTTAGATAAATAGTTAAGTAGCTAGTTAGATATGGAGATATGGAGACATATGTAGATATACATGGGATAGATGTTAATACAGGTAGATGCAAAGATAACTAGACATTAATGTACTCTAACTTTGTCTGTCACATGCCATTAAATAGTGAGGGGCCATTGGCTGAGTCCTGTTTACAGTACGCCTCATGTTTAAAGCATCCCGCACATCTCCAGAGAGGTGGTCTGAATGAAAATTCATTGGCAACGTTCAAAAGTCAACATTTATTATTGATGGTGGCAAAACATTAGCATGCATGTTGTGTAGACTCCCATTGTATTCACCGAAGGTTTTGACACATGAAGGAGGGGTGGGGGGTCAGTGAAATGAAGTATTGTGCACCACAGGTGAAAGGCAGTGGGTGTGTGACTGAATAAAATGAGGGCTTTGAGAGGAAAGCACATAATGGTGCCAGTAACTTTGAAGTGGTAGAGTTTCACTACAGGGTTCTATAGAGGGCAAGGCCTGAATTCTTTGCTCTGGGTCATATCTTTGAAATCGAGGCATCATATAGTGCTGGATTTTATTTCAGTCAAATCTATTTCAATAAAAGCTATTCATCTGCTTTTTTTGTGTCACCAGATTCCATCTCTTCATTGTTGCATTCAAAGCCTCAGATATGACTTTCCTTCCTAGATTTCCAAATTGACCCAAGAGCAGATGAGTGGGTCAGTTTGCACAAGAAAAGATACTTTCAACTATTATTTTTATCCCAGAGTGTCGGCCTACGTCATCGCCGCCAACTAAATGGTGGAATCATGATGTAGTAATGAAGAAATCACATACTAGTGCGTTAAGTGGTGCTGCCAGAGTCATTAAAGAGGATTGATGAAGGCTAGTCATCCCTGCATGACTCCAGGCCACAGAGGGAAAAAGAGAGGCACCACTAAAGTACAACATCTGCTCCACTCTTTCTCTCCCTCTTTCTTTCTACTCTCCTTCTTCTCTTGGAGTGTTTCTCTTTTTTTTCTCATCACTTTCCCCCCCACACACACACATCCTCCACCAGGAGATTGCTCTATTATCTCCACCTCAGCTCATCTTTGCGTTTCTCTCCAGAACTCCGATTGGCCAGTAGCTGCCCTTCTGCTGTGGATAAATGGAAGCACCTACGAACCTGAAAAAATATTCTCAATTGGCAATTATGACTAATGCTGGTGACAGGAAAAATGCCTTAATAATATCAAATGGAACATGACACTTATGATAGCATGGAAATGTTTTTTTTTTCCAGCTTGTCACTTTATCTGGAGATGTACCGCCTTCAGTATGTTCTCTTTGCATCAAAGTCAGTCGGCGACAACCTCCATGGGATGTGCAGATGTTCCTGATCTCATTTTGTGTTATGCTACTAAAGAGAAAAAGTTACTGCTTTTTCTCCCATCCCAACCCCCCCCATCTCTCTCTCTCTCCCTCACACACTCTCTGTCTCTCTTGCTGTCTCTCGCTCCCTCCCGTTTGCATTGAAGTCCAAGCAATTGCTGGGGTTTCTTTTCATGAGCCCCGGTTCAGTCGCTTTGGCTTCTAAGCTATGCAAATGCATTCTGCCAGTGAAACTAAAGCCGTCTTTGTTGGTTCTCAGAGGCCTCCTCCACAGAGTCCTTCATCATTCCCTTGGATCGGGACCCTCACATTTCCCACCGTAATGAGACCACGGATAACTCTATCTCTTCTCCTCCCTCCCACTCTTCCCTACCTCCCTGCCTGTCTCTCTCCTCTGCCTGTCTCCATCTCCGTTCCCCCGGGGAGCAGCATAGGGACGTCTACAGTATATGCGCTTCAATCAGAGGCAAATGAGGATATACAGCTGGGTACGGCGGAGAGGAAGTAATTCATTGCAGTAGAAGGGAAGAAGGAGCTTCAGATAGCACCAACTTAATCATACCGAATGTCAGTTCTCTTTGGACCCAGTCCTCCGAGACTGGCACTGAATATACACTGCAGAGACAATGTTTTAACTTAAAGTCTGAAGCACCCCTGCTGTGTTCAGTATTCACTGGATAAGCTTTCACAGTTTTTAAACTCAGTAATACAATGAGATTAAGGTGAAACAACTGTTTTTCGCTGTAATATATTTTGGAAGCTGGATGTCAGATTTACTCAAACGTCAAATTAAAGAGGTACTGCTATGGCTACTCCTCAAAAATGATAACAGTACCGATACTACTACCCTTAATGTAATACCGATAACAATAGAGGACTACATTTCAATAGTTTTTGTCTTCTTCATTTGATACCCAATCAGTTGCCTAAAACACCACCACCCCTTTCTCGCCATCAAAATGATTTTTACACAAATATATTACATGCTGTACTGCAAACTCAATCAAATGCAGCATGCTTGACTACACTCAATCACAGACTGTGAGGGTTGAAGATGCTGCAGTAGGGGGCCAGTCACATTACTTCAAGAACACTTACTCTGATTGGCTGCCAGAAAAATCCACACAAATAGTCACTTTTTTTTAGATGTGGGAACACAAAGGAGTCAGTGCAGTATTTGTCTTACAGTTTCAATAGTATTTGGTTCACTAAAGGTAGCAAGCACTTAAACACAGCACAAGGTACTTCATCAGCGTAGTCTAAATTGTGAAAACAGAGACGATTCTTATTTTTAGCTCCTGGTTATGGCTACATTTCCCACAATGCACTTCTTCACATGACTTAATATAACTCTCCCTGCTTCTTAAATGCTCGTGTCTTTCAACTGTCATACTCGCAGTTTATATTGCAGATTTTTGGTTTTAGAATGGCAATCTACCAGATTGTCCTGATGACATCACTATGACATCATCAGGGTTCATTTTCTCAGACTTGAGAAAGTAAATGAGATAGAAAGTAACTATAATAATGTTCACAGGAGCTGAGTCATACTTCTCATTTGTGAGACACCAGTGCAGTGCCAGTTTAATTTGATCTCTGTGACTTCCTGTTTCAACGCAGAGCCAAAAGGTCATGTAGCCCGTGTTTATGCGAGGTGTGTGTCTGTGTCGAGAGGTGACACTCTCCACTGGAAGGACGCCACTCTCAGTTTTGCCCTCTCTCTGCCCCCTTTAGCTGTTTTGGAAGAAGTACCTGTGTGTATTTTGGCAGTAGGCAAAATGGAGCTATAAGCTTTATGGTTATAGCTGGGATTTTAACAGCATTGTCAACAACTGCAATGTCCTCTGCACAGAAAACAAGCAATTCCATTCCTGTTCTGTTCTTCATTTTTCAAAGCAGGGACAGAGTCATGCATATCTGTGATTAATGGAATATGTATATTTCTTGTTGATTTGGTATCAGAACTTAAAAAAAAGAAGCAATAATGTTGCCCTGGCTACTTTGCGCACATCCTGAACAGCTGTAACACTTTCTTCTTTCGAATGTGAGGATTTGGATGAGTTCAGGAACACAATTTACCTCTGGATCATTCAAGGCCAAATCCCCACTGCGGACCAAAGAAGCTTATTGTAACCTGGCTGGCTGCTTCAACTGTTAAGCCTACATCCCCAAACCCTGAGCTACTTGTCCTGCTCTGTACAGTGCAGAGGATAGAAAGCTGCTGCTAATGATCTTGTAGTCTTTCATTCATTAAGTCCTGTCCTAGTGCATGACTGGACTGGCCTTATGCCCCAGTTTTGTTTAGAATTAAAAGTAATTCTGCACTTTTAAATTAAGTCTAGAATGGTCTCTCACCTGCACTGAACTTATATTTTTCCATTTGTCTTGTGACATTCTGATGAAGTGGCCATTCATCATCTGGATCATTAAAAACAAGATTTAAATCTTAAATGTCAACCTTAGTCCTGCTGATATTACCTTTTACAGCAGCAAGGCTTTTATATCTGTAGTGATTTCATTTCGTGTAATAATGTTAATTTCCTCGTGTTGACAGACTCGTGGTCCAACTCCAATAAATTAAAGCTACAATATCTGTCTGAAAGAAGCCAAGCTAGTCCATAGAGCTGGAGCGATTGCAGTATGACTCATGGTGGATGTAGATCTAAGGGATAAGATTACTCTTGGCAATGCTTTGGGCTTCCTTCCTAGCCTTCCGGTCTCTGTTGCCATTTTTATGAGAAAATGGGAGAATTAACACAGAAGTTTCTTAAAAACATTTAATCATGTTGTTGTTTATTGTCCTCACCATTTGCAGCAATGAACACATCAATACATTAACCTCATGCTTTTCGTTTAGATGATGGACAGGATAGACTGACTAAGTCTAACCATCTTAAAGGCTTGTGACGTTCTTCAGAGACTGAAAGATGGAGGTCAGTAGGGAGGCTGTCCTGTTGGCCTCAGGGTCTAGACAAAGCCACTGATTTGAATGCAGCCGGGGACCTTTGTACTGTGTCATCCCACACAGGCCTCTCTCTCTGTTTATTCCTGTTGCTTCTTTACTGTATTCTATCATATTGAACTCAAAATAACCAAGAAAATATGTTTAAAAAAATTTCAGTCCAGTCAGGCAATCACAAAAGACTGTGAGCCACAACATTAGCATAATGGCATGTAGCCTAAATTCAACAGGTGGTCATTTACATCCACAGAGTTTATTCTCAATCTAGACTCCAGACCTATGATAACCTTATCAGATAATGTAATATATAGTGTGTTACACAATTTTTATTATTAGTTACAGATGTTTTCAATTAATTAGCATTTTCAAGTCTAACAGAAAAACAGTAATGACACATAGACAACAACCAACCAAGCAACCAATAAACAGGGAAGGGCCCAGACTTGCTAAAATCCAGCATGTGTCTATGCAAACATTTATACAAACTAAGCTAACAAACAAAGAGCTGCCACTTGTGTTAAGTGGTAAGCAGTGGTACATGTAAAACTTTCTGGCAGAAGCTTTGGAAGAGTCATCCCACACTGGCGTTTCCAAGTTGGGCAAGAATGGGTGTGTCAATGCATGAAAAAATTGAAACCGAGTCAGTTGTATCTGTTTGGCATGACAATTTGCCCTGTTGTGATCCTTATTAGTGCACAGATTTTGGTGAAATTTTGTAATTCCCAGCATAGCTACGTCCAATGCACCTGGTAGGGTATAATGGTCAGTTATAAAAAACACCTGCATGAGTGTTGTCAGGGCTTTAATTAGCAACTGAAACTGTCAGATTAATATTGTAGAGTGACAAATACGCTACAATATTTCCCTGGAGCATAAAGCCGCATCCAATGGATATATCAAGTAAATTAAAAGAACTTTTAATTATTGGAAATTGTAATGAAAGTGTCAGCATGTTGGATTAAGAGGGATCTATTGACAGTGATGGATTATATTATCAATAATTATGTTTCCCTGAGTGTATAAATGCCTAAAACTAAGCAATGGTGTGTTTTTATTCACATAGAATGAGCTCTTGATGTGGCAGCAGGTCCTCTTCCATGGAGTCAATACTGTTTCTACAGTAACCCAGAATGGACAAACCAAATATTCAATTCAGAGAGCATTTATGTTTTTTTTGTTTTGTTTTTTTGCATTGACTAAGGCCATCGTAGGTTTTATACATGCATGGAAATGGAGGGGTAAGGGCAGGGGGATTTGTTTGGTTTAGTTTGCACCCTCACCGCTAGATGCCAGTAAGTCCTTCACACTGCTACTTCAATGAAAGTACTTGATTGATACCTGACCAGGAAAGAGATCTGTCTGGAACTCTGTTAAAACAAAGGTCAAACTAAAATAAAAACCCCTAATTTCGGTGCCACCACATGCCAAATTAGTGCAGACTTTATAGCGAAGGTGTAGGGAGATTAAAGCCTTTCCACCTTTTGCAGTCACTAAGGGGTACAGTTTCTGGGGGATAGGACTTTGGTAAAACAATTAGAATTGTAATTAAAACAATAGAGTATAAATCCTATAGGCTTAACCATGATCCCCTCATGAGTCAGAGCTCTGCTTTGTGTTTTAATTTAACATTTTCTGCTCAATTTCTAACCAATAACTCACAGTTCAGTCACGGCTTCATTAACATCTCATCGTATATATGCCTCTTTGGTTGATTCCAGTGCCTTGTGACCCTCTCACAAACACTGATGCTTTCATTATGCCGTCATGCTTCTTACATGCATTACGGTTTGGCCGGCTTGCAAATGCTGCATACTGTATGTGAATAGATACAGAGAGCGAGGCATGCAGCTGTACATGCTGCACGCTGATAAGAGCGGCCCGAAATCCCTTTAGCCAGGTTTATAATTTGTGCACAAAGAGAAGGTATTTTTATGCTTTTTGCAAGGCTGGGAGAAACAGAGGCTTATGTCCTTTTACCTGGTTTATAGCAAATTTAATGTTAATTAATGTAAGGCTGAACTGTGTATTAAAATTAATTTTGTAAATTGATTATTCATAAGGTGCTATATCATGACACAAACTTTTTTAACAATAGTAATCTATTCTTGTATAAACCATTAATACATGCATTAGACCTTGAGTCATGCATTAGATTTGCATTTAGATACCTCAGTTGTATACCCTCATAAAGTGTCACAGATTTTTCTTAATGAGCAGCAGGATTAGCAGTGAAGATGGATCCTTTTAAGTGTCTTTGGTGCGTTTCCGTATCTGGAGTTATCATTTCCATGATTGGCATCACTTCAAATCACAGAGAATTATACATGCTAGCCAGCTTCAAAGTGACGCAAATGATGAAAGGGGCTCATTGAATATGAATGTCTCCTCCTGTCTTCCCTTACGCGTTTCAGTCAATTGAATTGTCTTTGTTAAGCCAAACTGGCAGGACCCGCATTTACACACATAAAGTACAAATCACTCAGCGATCCCAATAGGTAGCTGACAAGAGCAACAGGGCTCCTTTTAGCAGCGCTGTGGAGGAAATAAAGCAAAAAGCAAGCCAGGAGAGGATTGGTACGTTTGGCACCCACAAGAGGCTAATGCCAACCTTCAACTATGTCACTTCAGCCCACACAGGCATCCTAAGTGCTGCTCCTGTGAAGTGATGTCTGTTGTCATGGTGACAGTATGTGAGCCTGGCATTGCACGTCCTCTGACTTCCCTGTGTCCTCCCTCCCTCCCTTGCCCGCTCGCTCCTCCCCTCCCTCCTTCGCTGCCTACCCACTCGCTCATTCTCTCCTTCCCCTCACATGCCAGGAAATCAATCGCTGAAACAAATGTGAAGTGATTGCAGAAACGAAAGCTCCTCGCAGCAGCCTTACAATTGTGCACGAGAGCAGATGAGATTGCTATGAAGGGAGGGGGCGCGCGTGGAGAAGGTTCGGCGTCGGCAACGATGGTGGGGGGGCGAATGTGTCTCTTCAAAAATCACCACCATTTCATTGCTATGAGGCAACTGCAGGAAGGGGCCTACTTATCTTTATAGCGAATGATGCTTAAGCTTCTCTGACAAGCAGGAACAGTGGCGAAGTAAATGTGCTGACAATGACGCCCTCAGTAGTCCTTAGCTCCAAAACCAATGCCAAACAGGCAGACAGCAGGGGAGCCGCACGCACACCCCTGGATATGGCCACCATCATATCAATACTTCCCCACCCCCGCACCCACACCAAAAAAAACAAAACAAAACACATATCTTTGCTGTTTTTTTCCTCCTCTCTCAAATCGAGTCATTCCCCTGCTGGCGAAAGGAAACTGAGACCGTTGAGTTGTTCTCTGCAGAGGCTCTGTGAAATTTCAACACAGATGAACATGCAGTTTGTGTGTGTGTGTGTGGTGGGGGAGCGTGTGTACTCGCTTTCTGCGTGCCTGTGTGCTTTTTCCATCTATCTAGGGCAATACTTTGCTGAGATATTAATTTAGCAATGTGATTTATCACCGCGTTCACACATCAGCCCATTCTGAGCAAGACTCATCATGGATGCTGAATGTGCCTCAAAGTGCCCGCGAACATGCGATGCAGTCATTATGTGCTCTTTTACACTTACTACAACCTCCTACCCCTTTTAAAGGGTTATCAAACTGCCTGCTGAGCCTTTTTTCTTTTATTTAGTTTTCTGTGTATCCCTTCTGAAAACCTTATTCTTCTAACAGCGATTCACAATGTAATAGCTAATCTCTTTAGCGTCATGCTCTTTTCATCTCTCCGCCAGACACAGTGTGTCCCAGAGGCTGTTACACCCATGGGGATAACCTCAAGCCGTGTACTGTCAGTTAATGGCTTCCTATGGCAAAGCAAGCAGAGTTATCTGGAGTAGGCAAAGCACCTCTCCGCTGAGATTTCTCTAAGTGGAGACAGGAATCTCAGGGCGAGATTTAATGCAGATGTTGGCGTTCTCGCCCAGTTCTGATTGTCTGCCGTCTTCTCTCTTTCTTGTTCTATTCAGGCTGCTGCGGCAAGGGCTTTGCAGTTCATACTTCCTGGAGTTATATTTATACACTGTAGGTGTAAAGAAGCCACAACTCTCTCTCTGAAAACAAGGTCCAAAATCTTGGAGAAGCTATTTAGCAGTATTGCTTTGGTGTTTTCAAGATTACACCGTTTGAAAAACTCATATTTTGGCCTTCATTTATTGACAATCCAATCTGACCCATGACCCAGTCCATATGTGTCTTTACAGCATCGGGTTTGCTTCCTTTTGGATATCTTCTCCCTCGCAGCAGCAGCCCACGCTTTTCCTTCACTGAGAAATCTCTCTTGATTTGTTTCACTCTGCCCCGGTCTACACAAAGGCTTGCGTCAACTATTCACGCCCGGATTTCTTTCTGCTTTGAGCCAGCCGCTTTTTTTTTTTGTATCCAGATGTTTTTATTTTACCAGGCAAATCAAATCATTACAAAGACATATGAACCGTAACATGAGCTTTACTAAATTAAGACTTTGCATATTAACACAAGTCAAATTACTGATTAATTCAGGAATTGCTGTTGCATGGGGAAATTGTATTATCTGCAGCATGCACTCTGGTTGGAAATCTGATGCTTTCTGTAATGAATTTTCAGTTCATCATATCTTGTCAGACTGTGTGTGATACAGTGTGGTAATGTATTTGTTCAAACTGTTTATGTCGCAGCGAAAGAAAGGTCTGATCATGATTTGTATTAGGGATGGAATGTTTCCACTTTTTCACGTCTAAAAGCGAGACAGCAGCTTCATGTGTCTGCTGATACTGACACCAATGTGATTACATCTTTTTCTCTCTAAAAAATAAGATGTTGGAAATACAATTGTATATTTGCACAACAAATTAGATTTCACTCCTTCAATAGAGGTAATTAATATCCCACAAAAAAATAACTCATGCAATACTGCAGCTTCGTTTTATTAAGATTTTTTTTCTGCACAGCTGCTCATCTTTTTTGCTCTCTCTCTCTTTCGTTTTCTCTTTATTAATATCCCATCCAGTCATTTTGAACAATTTGAGACTCATCCTGATTCTAGGATCAACACATTACCAGGGCTCCAGCATGGAAATGGACGAGCCACAGAGGAGCAAAAAGCCCTAAAAGTCCAACTTTGGTGGCCTCTTGCACATTTGAATCCCTCTTTCCAGGAGAACATCCCCAGCTCACAACAGGAGGGCTGCTGGTTCGCCTCCAGCTTTTGGCTCCTCTTTGTGGAGTCTGCATATTCCCTCTCTGTCAGTGTGTCCTAGTCCTCCAGCCTCCTCTAACAGTCCAAAAACCTGCATCTTAGGTTCACCTGGTGACTGTAAATTGCCGGAGTGCTGAATAGGAGTGAATGAGAGCATTAATGGTTGTCTGTCTCTATGTGTCAGGCCTTAAATAGCCTGGTGACCTTTCCAGGGTTTACCCTGCCCCTGAGGAAAGTCAGCTGGGATCGGCTCAAGCCTCCCATGAT
>JAOWBC010000383.1:4031270-4051035 GCA_028566105.1 Hypoplectrus providencianus | reverse complement strand
CGGCTCAAGCCTCCCATGATCCCAGTTTGAATAAGCAGAATGGAATGGATGTAAATAAATCACATAAACTTTCAGTGGCACTAACAATGTTACTATTTCAAATGGCGTGAGCTTTAAACATTTTCAAAACAATTCAAGGTAAAACCAATAAATAACTTTATTTAGCATTGTATTTATTAACAGAATTGTCTACTGACTGATGGTTTCTTCTCAAGGAGACCTTTCAAAATCTGTTGCTTTGGTACATGTGTACATCTAAAATGGTGCTTCTCTGAAACTGGGGTCCCTCTGCTTCTGCAGAGAGATGATGCAGAATAAAGTAGCTGCCTGGACTTCAATGAGTCGTCGGCTGTTTGGCTGGTAGCAGCCGCTTATAGAAACCTCTGCCTTCCTCATATATATAAGAGAATTCACTTAAAAGCATGAGTCAGTGATACATCACTTTTTTTAAGTTCCCGGACTTTATGAACAAAAAACTCACGGGCATTCACATGTGCACACACAGAGACACACACTTGGCCGTCCTCTTTTACTTGTCTTTCATGTCACTTAGATGTATTTCATCTGAAGATGAGTGAAGCCTGAAGCAGACCTCCTCAAATGCCACATTCACAGCTCCAGATGACCTCCTGCCCTTTTTTTATTTTTTCTGTTTCTCTCCATTTCTCTCCATTTTATAATCATATGCCCTCACGTTGCCTTTTTGCCTTGCACGCAACATTATCACACCTTCATTTCTGAGTATGCACCAAATGCAACAAAGACTGGCGTCATCTCTGAGCAGCTAAGACATCGTCATATAAAGGAATGTGCCGGTTTGGCCTCTTCACTGACCCCTTGTTGACGTGATTAACTTGAAAAGCTTGCTAAAGTGTATGCTAAAGCAGAGTTTATGTCCGGATGCTCCTAGGTTGTAATCAAAGGTCTTTGTGCTAAGCAGAAAGCTTTCCTCAACATTTTTTCTTGCACTAGTAGCCAAACTTGCCATGCTTTTATCCCCCCAGCTCAACTGGGGATGAGGTTGATTGTGTTAAATTGCAGGTCAATTGTCGATCTATAGTCTATTGTTTGGGGACTGCTCTGTCAGTTCATTGGATCCCAAGAAAAACAGCATTCAGTCACTTAATGCACATGTTGCTTCTGTTTTAGGACTTTTTTCAGGGTTGACACAAAAGTGAGAGGAAATCATATGTTGCTTTCCAAAATAACTTTACTGGAAATCATCTTTCCTAGCTAAAGCTTTCATGAAAATTCATTTAAATTCCCATCTTATAGTTTATATTTTGTGGGTGTATTTTACCAAATGTAGAGTTTTTGCTCTCTAGTGGCACAGGTGATTTACAAATATACAGAATTCACAGATTTCAATAAAAAAGAAGTGGTGCTTCAGGCAATTTCATCACATTATTAAAAGAAATGACAAGTCTTGTATAATTAAAAATGTATCACAAAAATCAATTTCATACTAATGTCTGGTGAAGTATGATTTCCCATTGGCCCTGGGCCCCCTGTTCTAAGGAAAGAGGAAATATTAAAGTTATGAGCCCGTGTAGGTAGAATTAAAAAAAATAAGAAGTTAGAATGCATTAATTCCAGGATGTGTTTTAAATGAGTTTAGTTTGGTGGCTCTATGTGTTTGGTTTGCTGATGTGGGACCATGCAGTTATTAAAGTTTGTTGGTTGGGATATTAAACAGCTAGAAATCCCAGCTTTTACAACAGAACAGAAGACTTCAAAACAGCTTTGAAATGCACCAATAAACCTCAACATATTAGTGGATCCGCAGGTACTCTCGGCTCATCAGAAGAGCCCATGCAAATCCAGTAATAGCTTCTCTGAATGCATTAATAATGCTCTCCAAAGAGGTTGAACCTGGGTGGTGTTTCCATATTGCTATCCATATTTATATCATAAGCCACATATCAACACATGCTTATGATATTCATGAATTCTGCAGCAGCCCATCCAGCAGAAGCAGAATAGTGAAATTTGGCTGCGCCCCCTCTGCGGTGAGAGCCTCCTGCAGTGGGCGTCTTACATGTCGGCGTGTGTGCGTGGGTGCCCGCGTGCACGTTTGTGTGTATCTGTCTGTTTGTGTGTGTGCATTCCCCCGTGGATTTTTGTGATGCTACCGTGGTAATTGGATGTGTGGCGCCCACCAAAAATCCCCTTTAGCCCTGGGCAAGCGCTCTTTCAATCCCAGCATGCCTCTGTGGAAAGCACAACCCAAAGTAAGGCTTATTCTTTCAACTGGCAAACATCAAATGGTTCCCTGTTCTCTCCATCACAGCCTCCGTCTCTCTGCTCCGCTGTAGCATCAGAGGAAAGCCCATTAACATGTAATGACATGACCGTACACATGCATGGCAGTCACAGGGAAACGCACAGCTGAGGATGCACACCCGGCCCACCGCCACTGTCCTACTTAATAACTGTTGATTTTACACTGAGAATAATTTGGAACGATTGGAGAACTGATTGTTCTCTCATTGAGCTGACACCGCTCTGGGGCAGGTGCTCAAAAGTCTCAAGAGTGTTAAATTATCCCAGATGTGTGGAATTGCACCTAAACTATACTGCGATAGTGTTGACTCTTATGCAGCCTGAATTTAATTAACGATGACTTGGCTGTTTGGGGAATGACGAACAGCAACAGCAAACTTTCATCATGGGGGAAAAAAAACGGCTGCAAGCTGACAAAACAACATTAGCATGTAAATAACCAGGAGAATCAGCAATTAACTGATTTGTATAGTGTCACATTATCATACTAAATATCCATTTAGAGATGAGCTGCTGTGTTTGTGATGACAGACGAACAGTTGTGACATGAGGAGTATTTATAGTTGCTTTATTCTGTTGCAGCTATTAGTTTTCCTTATGTACTGTATTCATTTCATACATCACACCATCGATCTGTTGATCTTTATTGATGAAATGTCAATCGTCAAACAATATTAAGCATTAAATTGCAAATTGAATCGAATTGTGACCCAAAAGACAAAAGTCTAATGAGATTGTGGATTTAGTGAAAGGTGATAGCCCTATTATTGATTGTTAAATCTACATAGAATGTGTGGAAAGAGTGAAAATGGCATTACAGTTTCTCAGAGCCATGTCTTTAAATTGCCTGTTTTGTCAACAGTCCAAGACCCAAAATTAATCAGTTTTAGGGCTGCAACTAATGATTTTTTTTTCCATTACTTAATAATCTGTCAGACTTTCTTTACAGATTGATTAATCCTTTCGTCTACAAAATGAAAGTAAAGTGTGGAAAAAAGAAAAAACGGTCTCAACTTCCTGAAGTCCAAGTTGACAAGCTTAAATTGCTTGTTTTGTCTAGCTAACAACCCAAAACCCCAAGAGATATTTTGACTGCCCAATAGCTCAAAATCCACAGATATTCAGTTCACAGCAGCACACAGTTATATAAAATGGATAAGAAAAAGCAAATTATCACATTTGAGCAGCTAAGACCAGAAACGAGAAAGACAACAATATATCACCTACTTATCCTGCTGATCCTAATATATTTAATTCCAGTATTTTTAGGGATGGCATTGAGTTCCCGTTCTATTGGTCGGTCTGTCAACCACCTTGAATCAGACAAAAGTATCACAACAACACAGTGTGGATTACTATGATGTCTGATAATCCCCAGAGTCTTCTCTTCTACCATAATCAGGTCAAAATGTCCATCTGTCCAATACTTTATGACTAAGTACATGCAAACTGTTTCCCATCAGCCCCAGCTGTGTTTTGGCCTTATTGCTAATTATCTATTGTTAAAACTCTATTTGGGCTTATTTTCATGATGTATTGATTCTGAAATGTCATAAAATGGTCTTTTGGCCAGCATATTCTCAATGATATTCAGTAAAAAAGCAGGAAATCTCACTTTTTAAGAGGCTGAAAATGGCAATTGTGACATTTTGAAAAAACAGATTTGGAGGCATGCTGATAATATGCTGTTTAATATAATGAATGTTTTTAATGAAAAAAAAGAGATTTTGCACGGATATGAATATACAAATATACTTTACTATTGCTTTAACAAATGGTTTTATTTTGAAATATCTAACATACTTATACATTAGACATATAATTAATTACATTACATCATTGCATCATTGCATTTCTAAATCCCCAAAGCATTGTTCTCTGCATTTCATGTGCTGTGAAAGAGGCTCAATAACAGCACATATTTATGCCGATATTGCTAAATACCAAAATGTCTGTGATAGGCCAACAGTGTTGGATTTAATTCGCCACAGATGAATTAACCCAACCAAAGAAAGATAACTTTAATGAGTAGTTGATTTTCAAAACAACTTTCTGTCCATCTGTTCAGGTGTCAGTCAGCCACTCATCGCAGCTCCAATGTGCTCTCATGCTGAACCAACACGGTAAATGTTATTCCAGCTCACCATTCACATGTTGGCCTTTGTAACCATTTGAACATTTAGCTCAAGGCACGTACGAATACGACTGTCGTCTCGTTACTTAAAAAAGGCTTTGAATGACAAATAAATTGTCAAATACCTTTTGATTAATTTCTGACTGAGGGTAACAATATTCTGCATTCACACCAATAATCATTTTTCCCTCAGAGAGCAGAGCGGCTGCTTTAGTCCCTCACGTCTCCTTTCTGCTTTGCAGCACTTGCTATTGTTATTCCCCAGTGCAATGCAGAAGTAATGTGTGACGTCCCTTTACTTCACCAGGGCTCGTTTTTTAACTAGAAGCAGTATTAATAATGCATGACAAAGAAGGGGTCAGAATAAGGTTTTCTTCTCAAGAGGATGCCTTGTTTAGGAAATTTGATCTTAACCGCGGGTGAGTATTAGTCTTCCCAGTGAGGAACCTCACAGCATGCAGCCGGAATATACACACCAGCACAAGGACACACGACGGACACACCACGTCTTGTTGAAGCTATCATGGTTCCTCCAGCTGCCAGTGTCTGACATGTGTATGTGTCAGTGTTTGTGTATGTGTCTGCGTGGGTGGAAATGTGTGTCCACAGGCATTTGTATGCGTTCGATGCTGCAGGCGCACTCATTCCAGTGGTCTTACCTCCTGCTGAATCACACACTGCAATAGGCAAGAAAGACAGGGAGGAGGAAGAAGATCTTCCTTTTCCTTTTCCTTTTCCTTTCCTGTTTATCTTCTTTGATTCCTCTCCGGACATTTCCGTGACCTCGTTTTTTTGAAGTTGCATAATACCCTGCTGGAGGTTTGGGTGGAGGGCAAAGGGGTGTGGAGGCAGCACGGGGTGGAGGCAGGACACTGATCTAAACTGTGATGACAGCTCAGGCTTTCTCCCTCTCACCTCCTCCACGCTCTTGAGGGGAGGTGAGAGTGTGGCGACAGGAAGAAACCTTAAAGACAGCAGGGGATTTCGTCATTGCCACAAACACGGTTTACTGAGAGGGATGCGAGTGAATAAAAGGGCACTCTCTGAACCGTGCGGTTCATTCACACATAGATAGAAAGGATCACACTTGCATGGGTTTGCTTTCTGTTCCTGTATGTTTTACCCCCTCGCTCTCTCTCTCTCTTTCTCTCTCGCTCTCTCACGCTCCTGCAGAGAAAACAAGAGGGAGAAGGCCTCTGACTCATTTATTTCGCCATTAAGGGGCTTGTTGTACATGTTACAAGGTTATTTGCTGCAACGGAAGCAGGAGGCAGCCATGATGATAACGTCATTAAAACGCCAAAAGGGGAACAGCAGTGGGAATCGCTCACTGCCTCGTCTGATGACATAATGTGCTAAAACTCATTAACTTATGGCATAAAATTGCATGGTCACACAAAGCTCTGCTGCAACAGTAAACACTGCTGTAGACTTTTTAGCTTTTTGGAAGAGGCTTTATATGTAAAGCTTAATTAAAGCAACATCAATAAAACCCTCTGTTGGGTAGAAGTCATTTAACATCGTAAAGTGAATACTTATCATGGTTTTGTTCATTTTCCAGAAAATCAATTAAAGGTTTAGATAAGGTATAGATAAAATAATTAATCTGTTTTGCCCAAGTCAATTTAATATACAGTATAGCTATAAAGCAATATGGTGCAGTGGTAACATCATCCACATATGATTAATACGTGCCAGAATGCTAATGCAGTAGCTAACTTACTATTCTAAAACTTTTGTAAAGGTTTACTGAAGAGGTTAATTAGGCCAAGTAATAATGACATAAAATGGTTCATTTATAAAGGCCAGGAAGGTAAAAATGTTCTGTACCTGACAAGTTTTGGCTACTTTACCTCTGCAGCATTCATGAGAAGTGTCATATGGTGTTGGTGTGACGTCATCTGTGATGATATTTATATTTATTTATACATATATATGTAAAGATTTTTTTTTTTTTTAACATACTACCATAGAAGGAGATTCCAGTGTTTTCCAGGTGTTTGTACTGTATGTCCGCTGTGGACAGTTGTTGTCACCACACTCCCGTCACAACCTCACAAAATAGAAGCCATGAGATGTGATGGGTGTGTAGCTCAGATCAAAATAAAGTCCAAGTTTGGAGATGGGTATCACCAAGGAAGAGTGTGGAAGTAGGCGGGGGTAAAGTAGAGAAGCGTTCATTGGGCCCCCAATTTACGCCTCTGACCTGCACTCACTGAATCACTCACGGATCACTGAACCCCATTTCAGTCATTCCTGTCCACTCTGAGACATTACAGTAAAATTTCACCTTGTGAGTCTGTGTGTATGTGGCAAAATGGGTTTGGAACAGATCCTAAAAAAGTAAGTGCTGCATGTCTCCTCTGAACCATATTCAGCTCACAACTTGTACAGTTTAGGTCCTATTTTAATTTGTTAGATAGATGACAAAGTGCAAGATATGCACACCAGAGAGAATTTCTGCAGAACATGTGCCAGTACTAACCTAGGTTAAGAAATGACTCGAAAAGGGCAGTTAGGCATATTGAATAAAATCTGGCACAATCACCCTCTGCACCACACACACTGACATCCCATGACAGTGTGAAGTTGGGTGTTAATTTAACTGATTATGGTGGCATTGCATTAGTGTGCATTATATTACAGGGCGCTCCTGTAAATCTGCTCACATTGTGTAAACACAGTACATGGGGGTTTATATTCAGTTTAGCTTCAGTGTTTTAATGCCCTAAAAATCTGCATGTCTAACTCCTTTAAGTTATTATCCAGTTTTTTTTTAAATCCAGGAAGTTCTTAAAAAAATCTTGTTCCTCTTTTGACATCAGATAGTGATGACGATGAGGTTGCGCTCCATTTAAATATGAAGACATTTCTGTATTCTCATTTGCAAATTGCTGGATGCTTAATTGGAACTCTATTAAGATTTTCCACTGAATGAAGGAAAGTAATTTGCAAAGCATGAAGCATCATTTTAATGGGAACTGTTATACTTATATAGCCTTAACCATTCATATTCACCAACATTATAGCACTCCTCAAAAAAAAAAGAAAACAACCCAAAAATATCAGCATATACCCTGGTAAGACTGACATTCTTGTTGCGGTATTGTAACTAGCTGAAGCTTTGACTGTTCTTAGTCAATATTTACTGGATGATTCACGTGTTCACTCATAGACAGAACAGTGAACCGAGGAGACTTGTTCCTCGCTCATCCTCTCCCTCGTAATGCGACTGTAGGTCCTGAGCACATTGTGGTCCTCGTCCGCAGCACTGACTGCGTCTGAAACTGACTCACAGCAGTATCCACAGACAAGAGAAGAAAAAGTAGGTGGTGTGTCAAACCAGATCCATCACTGATCTCCTGTAACAGTCTGATCCCTCCCTGCACTGTAGTGACACCTCTGGCGGATGAAGGCCATGAGATGCCGAGTCCACCACACTCCATTAGGCATTTCCCCTCGCACAAAGGGGGTGAAGATGAATCCGATTCACTACTGTATGATCTTTTTTTTAGGCCTCGTTGAATGAACGTAGATAACAGCCTCTGTTCCCGATAATAGCAGCGTTTTGTGGGAGGCTGCTTGTTAAGTCCTCCCCTAATATTTACAAAGCTTTCTCCATATTTTCTCATCTTGTTTTTTTAGCCTTTTAATCCAGGTTGCCACAATGCAATGCAGCTGCCAGAAATCCTTAACATATAATACTCTGTTTTTCCCCCGCTGCTCTTTCAGATATGTAATGCCCTACTCTCACATACACTGGCACCCTCAATAAAAAGCAAAACTCCAGTAAAAGATAAAGAAGAAAATTACTGGATCGTATTCTTAACTTGAAAAAGTAAGCAGCTGCTACTAATTACTGGTATTCAGGAACGCACAAAGGCTATGGTTGCACATGTTGCACTGCAAAGCTTTTTAAACTTATTTAAGTCAAACCAACACCCGTCGAGATCAAGAGATCAAGAGATCAGGCTCTTGTGTTAATATGCTAAGTGTTCTTTGCAGCATTTGAATGGATTCAGCCCACATTTGCATTCATTTGCAATCCTGTGCCATGTTGTATTTGATATTTGACGTTGACTTTGCTTTTATTCCGGATGAACACTCTCTGGAAGGACTATTAATGGCTCTTTTCATAGGTTTACCAGTCTCCTTAATGCACTCAAATCATCGGCTGACATTACCCTATTGATGACATCAGCGTGTCATCATGTGTGCTCGCACGTAGCTGCTGTGTGCCGTGCATGTTTTATTGCTATACAGGGAAAATGTTTGTTGGCTCTATTTACATAATGGAACGTCTTTTACGGCAGGTTTCATCGGAGGCGGCGCCCCTCTGATGGAGGTTAACTGGTTCTCTGCCTCCGCCACATCACGTATGACAATAAAACAGGAAGACATTATGGTTATTACATATCAACTTTGATTTTACACGCAATCATTAGATCACGCTGCGTTTATATATCAGAAGGGATGGATGTTTGTGGACTTTTTCCGAGCTTTCGGTATGCTGTGCAGTCACTGAGTAATGAGCTTCAGCTTGAGCTTTGACAATGCTCGCCATGGCGTCCCATAAACAAGTCCAGGATCCAACAATGCTCTCCTCATTTGTTGGTTTCACCGCAGGGCGCCAGCTCTTTAAAGAGAATGAAATCTTTCTGCAAGATAAAGGGCACATGGAGCTCACTTAAGAGCACCCTGCCTTGTTCTTATGCTTGTTTGCAGGCTTACAGTGCGAAAATAGGGACAGAAGAAGAAAGAGCACTGCAGGATAGTAATTTTTAATGAGGGAATTTTTAGTGGCTGCACATGATTCTCAGCAGTAGATAGATTACCCAGAAGGGTAAAAAGTCAATTTCCTCAACAACTATCTCCTTGGTAACGTTACATGACCGCTCAATTTACATACGTAAAGGAAGAAAGGAGATTCTCCATCAGCTCTGTGTTTATCTTCCTCAGCGGTGTGCTGAATCTGGGGCTTATTTCCTCCTCCTGGTTGGCTTTACTTCCTCTATCATTTCCTGTTTCTTCTTTTTTATCATCCTAAAGCCAAAGTGCACAATGTAAGCGATGGCTCCTTTGACTGGGATTCTGAGGGAAAGTATTAGCAAGCGTGGAGAGGAGAGGCGGCTCAGCAGGGAGAAGATTAAATTATCTCCTTTGAAGGTGTGCTGGTGCTTTCATGAGACAGAGGCCATTATTAATATGCAGTGACACATGCATACATCCAAAATGATCCTGGACGCTTCGTCATGGATCATAAAACTCCCCAAGGTGCCTTTCGCTCATCGCATACTGAGAGCCGCCACCACATCTCTGATGAATCATAGCGGTTCCGCCAGGATATATGGAAAGAGGGCAAGAGAGACAGACAAGAGGGAAAATGGCCCGTGTGTTTTATTAGATTGCCCAGACAAAATTATATTAGTTTTGAGCAGTTCGAATACGTGGCGGGCCGCTGTGGCGCTCCATCCACGGGTGACAGGAGGGCCAATGAACAGATTGTGGGGTTTGCATGGCTTGCAAAAGGTTAAGTGGGTCATGTAAGCGGCTGTCATTGTGGGGCAAGGTGAGCTCATCTCTTGATTTGTTGCTGGCATTTAAGGTTGAACTTCTGTCTCAAGCCCTGTGCACTAAAACTGATTGTATACAGTATATTGCTTTGGACAGGTATCTGACAGTGTAGCATGCTGTTCTCTAGTTATTCTAATCAGCTAAGGGTAGCCAACTTCAACCAGCTATATGGGCTAATTTGCCTGTCACAGCATGACAGCAAGATTATACCAGTCTGTGATCTCATCTCTCGCCCTCCTGACGGCTCCACAGAACCACCCGGATGTACTTCACAGTGCACTTTATTCTCCTCATGTTTGACTCAATGGAATAGACTTCACCCACAGCATGCGCACATTACACAACTGGATGGAGGCGTCAACAACGCCAGCCAGAGGTTACACATATCCATGGAGCGAATGGTCATCGACTGTGTAATTGGAATTTCTACCCTTTTATTCCCTAACTCTGCCTTCCCCTGGTAGATAGCCCAAATGAGCTGTCATCCATGATTGATTTTCACATTTCAGGGATGCCTACTTTGACTAAGCACTGACTATTAGAGAAGCTCTGTCGTGCCTGTGGCATGGAGTGGGCCGTTAAGTACATAGCAGGAAACAGTTTGGGCAACTGGCTGTCAAGCTTCACATGTGATGTACATGCAAATAGAAACACATTTCCTTTTGTGCACGGTGATGAACTGTAATGCATCAGGCAATAAAAGCCTTTATGATGTGCAAACTAAGCTGACTGTAAAATTCTCCTGCTGGAGGTGCTCCCGCTAAGCTTTGAATGGTTCACAGTGGCAAGGCCATGTTTGAGATATCTTTACATGGTTGCCTTTTATGTCTTTATGTCACAGCGTGTTACAGTATGTGACTGTCTGCTGCGGGGAGAGAAATGATGTGAAGGTTTGCCTCAGTAAAATCAGAAGCCCTTATTGTAAATCTTTGGTTGTCTGCACATGACATTCGACTGTCATCTCCCCCAAAACAGACCCATGTGTTGTTTGTACAACAGATAACATTAACTTTTAACCTTAAACTTTTAAGGAAGATATATTAATCTCCTGTTACAGGTAGCTGGCTAATTTAGGAGCTCTTATGGCGAGGAACAAACATCATATAAGGTTGTATGGGCTGGGATTTGTTGCATAAATATTCTCAGTGCATTAGCCGCCATTTGAAAGTCTCATTTATGTTATTTTAGTTTCACTTCAGCTTCATAATAATTTGAGCTGCATACAGAAGCTGTGATGAGTCATTCTGGTGGTTATTTAGTTAGTCTTTCAGTTCCAGAAACTTCAAGTCTTTTATTATGCATGTGGGATTGTGGGATACATGCCTAATTGGTGTCTATGAACTGGTAGCAAGCCTCCACCACTTGTGTGAAATGATTATTGCCCATCATGAAAAGCTGGTCCGCTGGTGTAGTATCTTGGACCCAGTTGTGTTTTTTTATTCCATGGCTGCTTTTCATTTCATATCCTCTCCTGTGCGCCAGAGATCCTGGGTGAGAATCCCACATGAGTCAATTAAACAGCACGATGGTTGGAGATAATCGAGATTGGTGTATTTGCCTCTTGATAAATTGCACAATTCTTGGGGATTTTCTACAATTACACCAATTCAAACATTGGGATGGTAGATTATTAGAACCATTCAAATATGTTTTGGTGATATTCAAGCATTTTAGCAGACATCTGATAATTAAATTCATGCAAATGTGGTGGAGTGAATGCCATGCTGTCATTATCATACATTGTCATTTTCTCCTAAGCTCCACCCACTGGATAAACAGTGAACCAGTTCAGAGGCATATCAGTAAAACTGTATTATTAACAAATCCCACCATGGGAGCGGCTCAGTGTTTGGCCTTGCATGGAAATTCTAAACTTTGCCTGACAGTGTACTGCTCCAGACCTCCCCTTTGACCCTTCAGGATTTATGACTGGACATTGATTTACTCCCTCTGTGTTTTCTGGCTGAATGATCAAGAGCAAAGGCACTTATTTCAATTACAGCGTGAAATGGACTGTATCCAAAAATGGGATTCTCTACGGCGGAAACACTCGCGCCTTCACACGCCGCCCGCGCACATGCACAGGTATGCACATGCAGACACAGATTTAGAGCAACAGGGGTGACATGGCACAATCCGACACAGTTTACTGTGCGTGAAATTAACAAAACGGACATATGCTCCTCCCCTGCAGTGGGTGTAGTGTGTTTTAGTTTGCTCAAGCCTGACATGTGATGGCCTTCTGTATGCAGCAGACAGAAGGGAATCTGTTCCTCTTCGCATGACCACACTTTGTTCTTTGGATAAGAAGGTTGTGGGTATATTACATAATGATATAGCTGAATGAAATGGGCGTTAGGAAACAAGCCAAAAAGGCACTGTAATAAACTGTCCTAAGCAGCATTTTACTGTTTCTTTTGTTCGTAATTCTCATGTTCATACAACTGTAACAATGTAGTCTGTTGATGATAGAATTACTCACCAGCAAAAGCAATGTGTTACCCATTACTTTCATTACACAGCACAGATGCCTCAAAGGTTGCTTTAAATTACACATATTACTGTCCAAACCCAAAACATAGCATCTTTTGTATTTAATAGTGGGGCTCAGTAAGTTTTATTGATATTACAATGCAGATGACTGCGATATTCAAAGGGGGCAGGATATTTTGAAGGCAAAATATGTAATTGTATTCTATAGAATAACTTTAATTTGGTTCTGATCCTTACAAAACAGCATGGGAATATCATTATTACAGTACAAAGAGAATATTACAAAATAGTAATTTCCTTCAATATCATGAACTGTTGCAATATAAGTCAAAATAATCACAATTAGATATTCATTTGTAAATCGCTCACCCTTTTATAACATATGGAAAAAATGGAAAATAAGACACTGGGGTCGAACAAGTTGGCCACTCTGCTTTTTTGACCATCTAGCAGCTAGCTTCTTTAGCTTGGATTTAGCAACCCCAGACTAGCCTGTAATTGAGAATAAATGGATGAAACCCCAGGGAGAGCAACTACAGAGTGAATCTGTCTCTGAGGACAGACAGACATGCAGTAGCTGTTGTTTGTGCAGAACAGACCACCAAAAGAAAATCACAGCACAAAACACTCACCAAGCAATGGAAACACGCAGGCTGGCTTAGTATTTGCAGGAATTTACTGACCATTCTGGCAGCTAGCTAACAGCTTAGCCTTGATGACTGCACACAACTCTAAACACTTAACACATGACTAAGACATCTTTGGAATGAGCTGGCGTTGAATTTCTCCTGTTTTGGTGGAGACTGACCCTCTCCCTATCCGTCTGAATGATGAACAAGCTAAATCTAAATCTCTCTAAATCTCTAAATTTAACTGGGATAAGGAACTAATTGCAATTCCTGTGTTGTTAATAAAAAAATAAATAATGTAATAAACTGGAAATGAAAATCCAAATCTAAAAGGAGCCTGTATAAATAAACACAAGTTTGTTAAAACCATCAGAAGTTCGGCTTGAAGTTCATGGATCCAGAGCCAGGACCGAGCCACACATATCAGGTCCTGATACTGTAAGTGTCCCAGGTGTATATGTGAGTGGATGTGCAGTGCATGACCTTAAACCTGAAGAGATGTATTCATATCTTCCCTGCTCCAGGCTACTTACTTCCTGGGGCCTTGCAGGTGCCTGTCATGCCCTGCAGGGAAAGGTCCTGCATTATAAATGCAGAAGTGGAGGTCAGGGAAAACGAACCAAATATGGGTTTAGCCAGCAGGGACCCTGAGGGTCTGCTTTAATGACAGTGATAGTTGGAGGCCACAAGACAAAACTAGGACCTGTTTATACGTAGAATAGTCTGGAGGGGTATCGAAATAACTAATGGGGGGAGGAAATTTGAAATTTCATTTGCAACATCTGTGTGAGAAATTGATTTTGAAACTCTGATAGTCCGAACTGGATTGTGATTATTTGTGTTATAAATGATACGGATACAGGAAGACATGATTTTTTACCTGGAGCTGAAAATAACACATTTGATTGTATGATCCAAAATCAAAGGATGTAATTTGGCACTCGGGTAATTCAGCATCGCCTCGTTGTTCTTATTTCAATGATTTAGATGGCCCAGATGTTCTTAGCAAAAAAAAAAAAAAATGTAATTGCTGAAGGATATGAATCATTTCATGGGTGTGATCCTCCATCCCAGCGAGGCCTGCTGTCATTTGTAATACATATAGCTGCAGACTTGCCAGGTACCTTTTCGCATTTTTCATCTGTAATACCTCTTTATGTCTTTCTGCCTCTCCCCTGATATTTAGATTAATGTGAAAAATAAAGGACACAAAGAATGATTTAAATCAGACCTGACAAAAGTACGCGCCGGAGTAGAGGAAATGCATTGTGAGAGGGAGAAAGAAAGAAAGCTCCGGCCAGTCGGTTACTAGAGCCTGACAGATTTATCAGTTGACTGATGTTATCATCATGATATAGAAAAAGTGTTAACATTTCATTTTTAACAGTCAGCATTTGACTGAAACTGAACAGAAATACTTATATTATTATTCATTTTAGTTTTCTCAGTTATCCTTCATAGAATGGGTTGATATGGTAAGTCACTATTTGTATAATGTATAATAACTGATGATAACTGAACAATGTTAAATATCATTTAATAAACTTTATGTTTGAGTAGCTATCTGGGTCCATTCAAGGATTGTTTTATTTTTTTCTAGCTTATAAAAGTCGTATATCAGCTATCAGTTATTGATAAATTCCCCTCGTCTTAAAACATTATCATTATTGGTCTCAAAAGTCCCATATGGGTTGGGCTCTCATGGTTACCACCCTATTAAATTAAAAATTACACAATGTAACCCTAAGTTGGTGAGCATGGATAACAAATCTGATTTTCCTTCGATTATGTTTGCATCGTGTTACACCTGCTGCAATCAATCTTTCACTCAAATCACCGGTGAACACCCTACACTTTCTGTCACAGCTGCCAGGAATAAAACAGCTGGATGAGTGATGACCAGGCTCCCTCACTTTCTCCACCTTTTTTTCTCGGACTGATCGCGCTGCTTAGGCTCCGCTTGGCGTTTGGCGGTTCCTCAGTCTGAGAACTGAAGGTCCCATCCTGTGAGGGGACATTACAGGTAGCTCCGCTCTGACAGGTATCTATAGATGCCATTGACTTTAAATTAAAGCAGAGTGTGAGGTGATCAATCATAAGAGTGCACTCTGGACGCGGCCACAGTGTGATGCATGGGCTTCCCTCCACGGGCTTCACGACAATACACTGCGATCAGAGCTAAATTACCCCAGCGACCCGCGCTCCCTCTCCTCTCCCCTGCTGTCCTCCCTTTCTGCACACTGCCAAACCCTCCCATTTTACACTCCATGGAGCAACACTGTTTTTTATTACCGTGCTACAGTACACCCCTCACACAGCCACTTCCTAAATGTTGCAGTTTTCTACTCTGCAGTACGTTAGACCTGGAAGTGCACTATATGTCGGGGTGGAAGTTTATTACTCGGCTCAGGTCAGGTACAACCTCCACACCGGCATGCTGGTGTATACCCAACATTTTCCTTCATGTTCAGATTGAAAGGACTGTCAGTGATTCTGACACTGGCCTCATTCAAGCCTTGGATACTGTTGCTATGCCTGTGCATGTGGCTTTTAGACCTGAAGAGTGGAGGTCATGAAGCTGTCTTTTTGCAGCCTGCTGATGAAAGTGATTGAAGGGCCATACTAATGATTTTTGAACAATAATCCACACATGCTTAACATCTTAATGACAGCTTTTGTCATGCACTACACTGTACCATCCAACACAACACAGTCAAGGTTGAAACATTGCACTTCTTGCCTTTTTTTGGCAACTGCTTTGTCTCTCATTTTACTGTGCTGTCAATCATGCACACATGGAACTTGCTTGTCTACATCAACCACTTTTCTGTTGACAAACTTATTGTCACATGGTCATGTGAGCAGGCACTGCTTTGAAAGATCTCCTTGTTTGTGTGTTTAAGGACATCTCAGATTTGAGAAACTGCCAAAGTCAAGTCGTCCTTCGCACGACATCCATTCTTCATCCATCAATCTTGTTGTTTTGCTTTTTGGTTTGAGTTTCCAGAAATATATCGACTGAGCAATGAGCACCAGAGAGGCCATTTCTTTCTCAGTTGGGGTTGTTTAGGTTTTGGGTGGTGCATAATTAATGTGTTTAAGACGAATCAAGTAACTCAACTCAAGGTTGAATTTAATACAAAGATACTATATGTAATATTCAAACTGACAAACAGAGCTACATGCATTCTGATTCTATTCATGATTTCCACAGCATCCCAACTATTTTGGAATTGATTGTACCATAAATAAACAAATGTCTTGGGATCATTCTGTCTTCATGACTAGGGTATTTAGTTCTTAGAGTTTTCTTATTAGTCATAATAAATTCCCTGTTTAAATGTTGTCTACATAGTGTCTGGGATCACATTGTCTAGCTTTGAACAGCCTATTAGGGTTCCCAACATATCCCCAATGTGATTGCACTTGTTTTGTGTCTGTTTCTTGAAGAAATTAACCAAATTGGGGCATTTCACAGAAGAAATTATCAAATTGCCATCGACATCTTTGGAAATACGCTTATTCAGTCCAGTTCATCCATACAAATACAGGTTTAAAAATGATGCAGGAATTATGTCAAACCACTGTCCAAGATGTTCACTTTGTTTTGCATTAGGCTTAAGTTCGGTCATTACCTGTGTAACACAGAGCCTTGAGACTGTGGTTTCAGGAAATGCCCCAGACTGCTACATTTCCAAGTGAAGAAGCCCTCTATTGGCTTTGGGAATACAAACTTCTGTTCATGTTTTAATTTAGAGAAAAGCACACAGCTGGCTTTTCTATCCCTGTTTGTTTGTCTTTATTTTCTTCTCTGATGTTAAGACAAGGTAACATTTCTCAATTTCATGGTCTAATAAGCCTGTCAACGCATGAGGTATCATACAAGTCAAGTTAGTTATAGGCGGAGGAAAAAACTTTTACTTCGATTAGTTTCTTGTACTAACGGCTGTAAGAGACTCTCCACTTAAAACAACTACCTGAAAATAAGAGACACCAAAGCCGCTCTGAAGAAAAGACACTTTTTTTTGTGCCACAAACTGGAAACTGAAGCCAAAATTATAAATATATAAATGTGTGCTCACGATCAGATTTGAAAGCAGCCGCTAGGATTCTGATGTTATTCTCACATGTGCACACACATGCAGTCTCTTACTGGCAGTAAAACCCACACACACTCATTGAAGAAATGATGAAAGGATTCATAATCAGAACTGGTGAACTGAAAAAAAGGCTAATGAGCCTATGCACTGTTGTAATGCACCAGTGCCATCTTCACCATTTTTCAGCCCATGTCGCTGCAGCAGAGCTGTAAAAAATTATCAGCTGTATCCCCGAGTTATGTGCACACTACAGGCTAACATGCCTGCCTGCTTCCATTTACTGCCTCGTGAGAAACACACTAATGCAGCATCCTAAATCCTGATGTCAAGGGTTGCTGGAAGGACTATGGGATCCTTTGTCCCAGTTTTTGTCAGATGCGATGAACCAAGAGCGTAAGGGCGCACCCACATCACTGCACACTGTAGTCATCTCCTTTGCTGGAGCAGAGAGGTTTCCTATTTTGGATTTATCGTTGGTTTGTTAAGAACTCAGGCACGTTACTGCCAACTGCTAGGAAAGTTCCCTTTTGGAACGCAGCTCAAATGGATTTTTTTTTTTTTTTTTTTTGCTTTTCAGAAGCAGAAAGTTTCTTCTGTTGCTATAAAAGCACAGTGAGGAGAGAGGAAGAGGGCAGACATGAGAAGCCTACTTAGGTCTTTTCCTGAATGGGAATATTTTCAAGTGGAAGGAGAAAGTAATTCATGCCTGTTTGAATGACTAGAGCCATGTATGCAATAGAAACTAAAACAGGCCCATGCTGTTCACATAAAAAAAAAAATCGTATTTCTCCTGACTGTGAAAATGTTATTGCTTCAATTGGTAGTAGTACCCAGAAGCACTGACTGGACACCCACAAAGGAACTGCCAAAATGTTCCTATAAAGGCCTCCCTCTCTGCTCGCACACTGTGTGACCTTTCTGCTGATTTAGCATGTCCTTGTGGACAGTGCGCTTTGCTCCGAGACAGAGACATACATCGCCCGAGCGGACGTTCATGTGCTCTCCAACCCATTCATTCAACGAGAAGAAATTACATTTTCCAATTGTCTGCGGCAAGATGATGGAAGTGCATTTGGGGCAAAGAGGATGTGTAGAGAAACACAATAAGCAGAGAGTCCACTCCACAAACATGAGTGAATTTCACAGAAAAAAGGAAAAAAAACATTTTCAAAGCACAATCAGAGACTTTTGAACTTTTGAGCTTTGTTATTTTGCGGTTTTTACGCTTTCTTATGTAGCTTGATCCTGGCTGTTTGTTTGTCATATGCGTTAAGTTTCACAATCTCCTGCAAGCACAACGCTGCTGCATTAATTACGGCTTTAATTGGGCGATATACAAGTATACTAAGTTAAAAATATCTTAAATGTGCAACCCATCTCTGCAGGGATAATATGTCCTCCTAGGAACATTATGTTGTAAACAAAGAAAAAAGAAACATTTAAATAAAAAAAAAAGAGAACATAATATCCCCTTATTGGCTATATCTGGGAGCGCTAGAATTCTAAAAGCACATTTGTTGCAGTTCAACACTTAAAACAAGTAAACAGCCGACCTTTGGGGATCACTCTGCGATTCTGTCGGGGATTGCTTCATCATTTTGTCATCTCATCAATGTCTGTTTGCCTATGTTATTAGATTCTCCATGTACAGTCACGATACAACTGTGCTATGATTAAACCACCGTTTGATTGCAAACGGCGATCCAATTTATTGGCTTAAAAGTGATTAGGGAGCCATCAGCAAAAACTTAATTAAGCACATTCTCAAAAAAAACTGCGGATGTATAATCAAGCGAAAATCTGAAACAGCTGTCGGACGATCGTAATCCACCTGGGTTTATTGGCAAGACTGCCAAGGACAAAGAGAGTGAAGTGCAGCCTAATGCCATGATAATTAGCTGAAACAGTAAGAGTAGGCGGCCTGCCTATGAAAGCAAGAGAGCTGCTATTAATATAACGTGGAATAAATGGCCTCGCAAGACTGCATGGGGATCGGAAGCTGTCATCTACTCCGCTGCTCATAGAAGTCAGACGCATACAACCTGTGTAATTGCCACATATAATTGCCACATTTCAAGGTTGCAATTATATTTCTATAGCAGTAATTATACAATCCCACCTTTAGTATGCGCAGCGATGATCCACTGCTCACAGTTCAGTACAGTACAGGCTCACGTGTACACCGGCACATGCACCCAACTTCCTTTAAGCATTCAACCCTTTGAGATCATCAACTGCTTTGCATGCTTGTGCATAACCTTCAGACACACAACACATGATCCTCTCATCTCTCGCAGCAAGAAACACTTATGCATAAAAGTATTCAGTGTGCAAGTGTTACTGCTGGAAAGTGCCTTTCTTTAACAATACTTTGTTTGGGTGTGTCAGCTCCACAGTGGATTCCCTGATGTATAAATGAATAATGATTTATTACTAAGAATCAAAACAATATAAGCCAAATGTTGCTTTTGGTGTAGAAAAGCACATTTAATGAAAATTTGAGCTCAATATCCAAATCACAGGAGACACAGTATTTGTTAAAGGCAAAATAT
>JAOWBC010000383.1:4018911-4030473 GCA_028566105.1 Hypoplectrus providencianus | reverse complement strand
TAGCAGTCCTAGCATGTTGCATCTTGCAGGCATGAAGCCTTAAGACTCTCTGAGGATGTGCACAATCAATGCTCCAAACCACTGCAGGACACACAAGGCCAATGTAAAGCATTGACGTATGCAAAGTTAAAAGCAAGTCTATTCTAGCCTTAAGAAAGCTCCGTCCTTGTCTTCTGGGTACCTGTGAGGAAGCTGTCTGGCTGTATGAGGCTGGAATGGATTACCAGGCAAAGTGGGTAACTGACCCTCAAGGGCCCTAAAGGCCTCAAGATGTCTGTGACAATTACTTTGTTGTATTTTATTAAGGGCAAGCTTTTTGTTTGGTCCAATTAACTTTAGCTTCTAAATTAACTTATATAGCAGATGGTAAATAAATCCTATTATCACAGTGCTGTTTAATTAATGGTGTCGTGTTAGCAGCTACACTGCTTGCTGCTTTGGCTTCCTAGGTCAGTGCTAGGGATGAGACATTTATGATGTTATCACAGACTGAGGTAAAAAAAAACAGAAAAAAAAACATTAGCATTAGGATTACTTTGGATCCTTTATCAGGGCAGTTGACAGTAAAGTCACGATCTTGAAAAGGACACAGGATTTCTCAGTCTCTAGGCCATGAGGCTAGTAGGCAAGGCAGGTTTATTAATAGAGCACAATTCACACACAAGGCAATTCAGAGTGCTTCACAGTGCAGTAGTACTTACAGTAGTAGTAGTCGTGGTGCTGTTTGTAGCATATATGCATTATCAGTGCAAAATTGATGCACAATACATCTTGAAGTGTATTTTTGTTACAGCTGTGATTTTTTTGTTTTTATCTCTTGCAAAAGTATTATCTCAGCAGGGCTTTTTTTTTTTTTTTTTTAAAGTATGGGAATAGTAGCAAAATTAGAAATCATTATTTTGGCCAGGATAATACTGACATGAATTATTCACATTGTCCTATGCCTGCCTAATTAGCCAAATGGTTTCTTTGCTGAGAGACTAACAGGCTCCTGAAATGTACTTTTTGCTCTGCAGATCAATCCTGTTAATTGTAAGGACAGTTTACCCAGCTGCAGCTCTATATTCTGTAGAGAGCCTCTCCTGTAGAGTGACAACAGAGCCGGCTGCACTCACATTTGTTGCATCGAATAAAGCGATTACCTTTGCGGCAGTCGTAACGTGTCTGTGTCGTTGTCCCGCTATGATGCACGCGGCTTAGCTCAGCGGTGGAACGATCTGCAGGATCAGTAACTCCCCGTGAATAAACCTGCCAATCTGTCAGGGCATCGGCTATTGGGCGCTCTCTGCCTCCAGTCAACTCACTTGCTTCAGTCACCGCTTTGATTCATCTGTTTCAGTGTTGCCTTCCTCTGATTACTGTCCCAGTCACTCCTTCTTACTCCCCAGTCTCATTGTTCCCCTCTCTATTTGTCTCATCTTATCTCCCCCATCCTTTTTCTTCTCCCTGTCCCTCTCTTTCCCATTCTCCCCATCTCTCTCTCTCTCTTCCTCTTTTTATCTTAACCCCTCCATCTCTTCCTCTGTCCCCCGTCTCATCAGACACACACAGAGAGTGATGCACAAACACCATCCCTCACATCTCCAATGAGTACCTTGTTATCATCTTGTCCCCACAGCGGCTTTCTGTCTGGCGCCGTCTCAGCTTGGATTCCGTCACTAATGGGACCGCATCATTTTCGACAGCTGCAATTCCTCAGCGCTGACAAACAGAGATGTGGTGCAGCTCTCGCGAACACAGCTCAGAGGGATTGTAGACTAATGCCTCAGTCTGATTTACACATTTACAAAGGCCTTTTTAAAACATCATTTCTCTTTGACACAGACAGTCTGGGGTTGTATGGAAATGCCACACGGGCTGTAAAGACAGACCTCCCTCGTCCATATTTCCCTTTAGTGAGAGTCTCCTCACATTGCCTCATCTCACTGTCTGAAATGTCCTTTTTTTTTTATTTAAAGAAATATCAGCCGCAATCTCAGTATCAGGGAACACAAGGCATGAAATATGTATGAGATTTGAGAATGCAGTGACAACAGACAGTAACTTGTCAGTGTGCTATTCTAGGTTCAGACAGCTTAGAAGTTTGTATATGGCTCCTCAGATCTGCAGAAGAGAAGCTAAGTGAAACTTCATGAAAGCTTCAACAATAGCACATGTTAGAGTTTGGCTGCTTTCGATCTCTCAGCCCGCTAATCGTTTCCACTGGGTCGCGCAGGGCAACAACAAAGACTCGCTGAATTTGTATGCCAATCTCTTATTTCTTTTGATTGCGTCCCTAACTAAATTTACTTGTTTTTGCGAGCGCCGCTTTCATCTCTCTCAAAAGGGGCACTTAACAGCTGACTTGCTCGTGACCCAGGACAGGCTTTGAAAGCAGACGTGAAATCAAGTGTTATGCCTGAAAAAAACAGTTTGTGTTTGTTTTTCTAAATTTCTCTTTTTCATATTGTTTAATTATGTTGTGAAAAAGCTATCTTATTTTATATGTGTCCCACTTAATATACATTCTGTGTTTGAGGATAGCTTCACATACTACTGTTGTACATGTACATTGAAGTTACTGGATGCTGTCATCACTTCTTCCCACTGTATTGGTAGAAAGGAGATCCCTTTATTATGTGACTTTAATGAGGAGTGTTTATAAAATCCACAGTGCTGTTCTGTGTAAAAAAGCATTACTCAATTTATTCCATGAGTATTCAGCAATGTGAGGTAGACACATGAAGTGAGTATTTTGCAGAGTTAGTGTTTTTAGTACAAAATTCCCTATTTATATTTCCCCAGACAGTGTTTCTTTGCTGAGCTACTGCAAACGAGAAAGTAACAAAAAAGGGGAATTTTGTACTAAAAGACTGAAGCTTGGCACTTTTCCCCCCTGTCTTTATTTACACACTTGCAGTCAGCCGTGTGAAACTGCTTTTTTTTTCTCTCTCTCTCTTTTTTTTGAAAGAGATTTTTTTTTATGAAGGTCAAAAGCCTACCTTGCTCACAGAAAACTGTGAAACAGTCTCAAAGGTTGGTCTGGCTATGATGGTAGCACCACTGACAGAGAACATTTTAATTTCCTATTGGTGGGTATTAGGCAGCTCACGCAGTGAACTGAGGAAAGCTGTGTGTTGAAGCTTATCGTGTTTGAAGAGAGGCAGGTACACTGATCTGTGTTAATAACATGGTGGTAAGAGCCGCTCAGCCAGCCAGCGGTTATGGCCTGCCAGCATATTACCAGTGACATCACAGATCAGACCACATTTGGCCCACGCTCGCCCTCCTCTCATTAGACCAGACATCCTACAGGAGACCCTGCTGGCCATATACACCCTGTCTTTTATCCTGCGGTCAAAGAGCATCCCTAACAGTCTTACAGATGGTGCTTTATGGCTGTTAACAAATAACAGTATTATTAGTAATATACTGTAGATCAGGCTTCATCTTATGCTTGAATGTTTCATGAGGCTTCAGTAACACCAAAACCAAAGGAGGCACACGAGCGAACAATCAAAGGAAAGATAAAATATTCCATTCGATGTGTTTCACTTTACGCCAGCCTCACAGTCCAGAGAGATGACTCTCATTAGACTCCAGTTTCATTGAACGATCAGTGATTTCCAGCCACAGCGTGTTCCAGTGGTGGCCTGTTTGTACTTCAGTCATGGGAGCTCAGGCTCATTGGTAATCTTATTTTAATCAGGATTTGCAGAAATACTCTAATTTCTTGCCGGCCAAAAGCATCCCAGAGCTTCTTGGAGCGTGAAGAGAGCCGCAGCATTAAATATTTCAATAAACAAGTAGATTTTAAATATTTCATGCGTAGAACGATTGATATGAACTGAAACTACTTTATGAAACATTAAAGGCCCTGTGTCCATCTGAACTATACACATTCGCTGGCTTTCTCCGAGCACTGCTGTGCCATGGCCTCTTTAGCTGCATTTAAGCCAGGACGCTTGAGAAATACATGCAACGCTGTCGTGATTGTTCCTGCGTTCATATATCATGGGAGGAGGGGAAATTAGCTTAATGGGAATCTGTTCCCACTCGCAGGCATTCTCCTCCCTTATCTCACCCTGACACTCCCTCGCCACTCCTTTCTCACCCAGCGCTGCTCTGTCTCTCTGTGGGTGTATGCAGAAGGATAACTTTGTGTAGGATTTCAAAGGAAGGAAGGAAAAAAAAACACTTTCAAAAGTGTGGGAGGTGGCCAAGTTAAAAAAACAAATCCCGAAAGTCTCTGCAGTGTTTGGGAGTAGTAGGAGCGGGGTTTATCTCGTGTCCTACCACATCTCTGCCTTTCTGCAGAGACGCAGCGCTCCCAAGTCTGGCTCGCTGGATATACTGCAGGACTGATTCACTCTGATAAAACACTGTACTTCTCACTTGTGTACAAATCCCAAACTTAATTACTATGAGCCGAAATAGAAATGAACTCAATTATGAAGATATTGCCACACTATTTTGCCCTTCAGTCTTTTCTCAATCTAATTAAATCCATCTCTGTCTTTGCCAACATTTCCCAGCTTTGTTTTTATACTGAAAGAAATATAGATTCATTGGTAAGAATGTGGTAGTTTTTTGGGTTAATTGCAACAGCATTTTACTGCATTTATAAAAGGTTGTTCTTAATACAGAAAATGGATTGTTTTGTAATAGAATCATGCAGGTTGATTGTTGATGTCATGCACCCTGCTTGTGTAAAATGATGAAAGATTGGTAATATATTAAATATGGTTCACACAAATAAAGCATAGCCATAGCAGTTTTTGCTTTTTTGTCCCTACATGACAGCATAGCTCCAATGACTATTTAAATTTTGGGAGTCAGAAAGGGATAAAGATAAAACACTCACACTGTCCACTTACACGCAGTGAGCATATGTGAGTGCATCAGCTGTGGGCATCCTGGTAGTCAGACTGAGGCAGAAATCTATTAGTTTATTGACCTAAATTAGTAGTATCCTGCCACTGAATCTTAAATACAGGACAAAACTGCAATTCTGTTGTGAATTTGCTCCTTAATCATTTATCAGGTTTCTGTGTTGAGGGTCTAGTCATTGCTTCTTAGTTTCATGAGCAAACCCGTGATGTCTTGGGCTTAATATGTAGACCGATTAGATTCTCTGTTCCTAACTGTCAGGAGCAGTGGTGATGCTAATTCCTCCATCACCACGTTAGCGTCATGTATCCACGGTACTGCAGTGATGTGGTTATTGTCACAGTAAGGGGACTTGTAAGAAATAGATAAAAATAGCACGATCATAATTGAAGCAGCAGAGCCCTGAAGGCCTATAATAGGACCACACTGAATGCACATAGTGTCTATTGTTAGTCCCTCCTTCTTTCATCCATGTCTATCAAACTTCAAGCCTCCAGTTGGTAACACAGGTTTTGTGTTATAAAACTAATAAATTATCTTTGACAGCTGAAATTGATGGACTGGCCCTTTAAAAATCGATTGGGTTATTTTCATATGACATAACATTGCTACATGTACTGTCAAATCAATGCCACATGGTCAGTCATGACTGAAAACCAATCTTTTATTGTCATTCTGTCACATGAATGTCAAATAACACGTCAGAGTCAGGACATACTCTATCCAATGTAACTCCTGCACTTGTAGAGCTTGTTGATCCTAGAAATGTCAATCTTGGACAGTCCTTCTCTCTGCCCAATGGAGACAGAGGAGTCAGGGATAGGAGTGATGGTCTCTGATCGAGGGCCGATTCCGAAGGCAGTTCTACAGATTTGGACAAGTCACGAGAATCATCAAAAGAATTGTCACAGATGTGTTTTAGAAACGGATTTCAGTTTAGATTAGACTTTAGTGTAGAAACACTTTTTACCTTCCATAGTGCATCACAGAGGAGTAGTCATATGGAGTGTTGAGGTTATTCGTGTCTTTCTTTTCAAAGTTGTAGACAAAATCTGTGGGAAAAATATATCATAAGATACCTAACAGAATGAGAAGTCAGTCAGAATCAGTCATACACAACTCTGTGAGCATCTTACGTTTTTTGATGTTCTCCCAGTTGATTTTGACATACTGGTCGCGGTCACTCCGAGTGTGTTCGTGGTAGAAACCCAGAGCGTGCAGTATCTCGTGCTGGATGATTCCACGTCGAATGCAGCCAAACCTCTGCAGCGACACCACCTGCTTGCCTCCAGTACGACCCAGTATGGAGGCACAGCTAAGAGCAGAGAGAGTAAAATAGAGAAAGAGATGATTAATATGCAACATGGCACTTGACATTTGATTAATAAATTCATGTAATTTACATTATCAGTGACCCTGTGTGTAAATAATTAGTTTTCTGATTATGTCTGGGGAGTTTTTTGCTGTGAGCATGGCTGGGAGCTGATTTGTTACTGTCAGAAACTTGAAAAAATAGGGGAAAAACAGCTGTCATGAAGCAAAACCTGCAGTTTACTGTTTTATTCTTGCTTCTAACACTGTAGAGGCCTCAGAGATGGCAGAAAAATGTATGGGTAGCACTTCAACCAGATAACGGGAAATGGCTGGCTTAAAAAAACATGTCCCGCCAGAGTTAAAGGCAAGAATGATGCTGCAAGATGCATGTTGCAGCCTTAACCTGTGGGAAAGGACGGATTATAAGAGAATAGCCTCCTTGGCTGGACATGTGAAAGGCCCCCAGTCCTCTATAGGAACATGACCCCTGCACAAATGAAAGATATGCAAAAGAAGAGGCAGTTGCAAGTTATTTTCCTTGTCCTATTTGTATTTACCATGCATCTATTTGTGGTCATTTTGTGTCTATTTGTAGGCGTTTTGCATCTCTTTTTGGTTGTTTTCCATCTCTTTGAAGCTATGTTGTGGCTCTTTGTACTGACACTCCTCTGCACAGATAGACTAAATGCACACTACACAAAATAACATAGGGAAGCACAAAAGAAATCCTAAGATGCAGAGCCATTCTGCTGTCAAGCTGGTTTAAATAGCTTCACTAATGTTACTGTATTTGAATAGAATGTTCCTGTGGCCCTTACTATGCTGTGCAGCTGTGATATGAAGGGGAAAAAATCCACAAAAAGAGCCACTGCTCAGTATTAAATATGTAAACGGTCACTTCAAACAGAGGCTCTTCCCACGCCTTGGATTCCCAGGCTGGTGCCTGGTAGGCTCATTTAGAAACATCGTGCTGTGGAAGTTGGAGGGCATTCCAACTCTAAGTTGCCAAAAGTGGACCTCACTGTGTTGTCCAGTGAACAAAACTTGATCCGCCTTACACAAAACTGGCCATGTGAGAAATAGAAGTTTAGTTCTAAGTTTAGAAACTGTTCCAAACTCATCACTGGTTATGGTTATGGCCTCCAGTTTTCAGTTTTGATGAGTTTTGCATTTTGGGCATTGCCAATTAGTTGTTTTGGAACCAGCAAATATACAGAACAGACATGGCAGCCAGGAAGACGCTATGCTATCAGCTACCTCTGGCACAAGCAAGCTAACTTGTCTAGCAAGGTGCATCTGGGACTTAGACTGTAACTCATTAGGAAAATGTCTACTCAGGTATTTTATTAAGTGAGAAGTAGGGTCACTTTCTCATGGATATCAATTCAATTGGACTACTGTTTTGGAGTCTCTCCCTGCTGGCTGTTAGATAGAATGCAGGTTGAAGACACTCCTGCATTGGCTTCACTTCTAAGAGTATTTTTACTGTGTTGCCTTTACAGATGTATCATCTTTGCTGTCTCAATGCTTTTATGCTCACTACTTATTCTTCTGTGGATTTGCCCTTCACATGCTGTAGTGTTTTACTTACCCATATCTTGGTTCAATGCTCAAGTACCCCCTTTGAGAAAAACGTGGAACGAATCGAATGCAAGTCTTGTATTCAAAGTCTTTCAGGGCACTTAAAATATCGTTCCTCTCTGTTCTGTCTGCAATCGTGAAAAAAGGAACTTAATCTTAATCAGTAACATCACATTCAGTAAGTCATAGAAACATTCAAAGGCAGATTCCAGTTCAATTAATGTGGTTTTAAAAACTAAAACCTACCGTATTTGTTGCTAATAAGGTAAGGGATTTCAACATTCCCGTTAGAAGACTTTGACCACAAACAGCTATATTTGTTACTGAAGCACTTCATAGCATTCCTGGTTTTGGGAAAATAAATGTCTCCTTCCAGCAGAAAGTCTCTGGATCCTATGAGAAGAGCGGAAAATATGCAGTGTGATCTAACTGGCAGAATACAATTCAAATGAAAGTGAAACATTTGCCTTGTTTGTCCAAAATGGGTCCCACAATATATGATTAAAGGTACTGAAAAGAGGCCTAGAGTATATTGTGAGAAACTGATGTTCCCTCACTCTCACTGTGAAATCACGACTGACTCACCATTGTTCATCCTCAGAATAGTGGTGGAGAAGTCCTCCATGTCCGAGTTATCCACTGAGACCTCTGACAGGAAGCAAAGCAGAAGTCATGCAGCTGGCTGCGTTTAGAATGGCACAAAGTGTACCTGATGGATTTTGAATGCACTGCAAATTGTTCTACTGGGGTGAGATCACTTACCATTCTCAGAATCCTGATCCTGTGGAAAAAAAGCAAAACAAAGACCATTTGACTTTATTTTACAATACCAATACTCATGGGTCATGGGTCATTCATCATACAGAGTGCATACATAGCCCGATTGAGCGTTGGAGAGGCCCACAAGCAGCAGCAGAAGCATTATTCTGAGATCCATTTTCCTCCGATGTGGAAGATGTCGCTTTTGAGATTCCACTTGTCTCACCGGGGACTGATGCTGAACCCCAGTAGGGGCTGAGTTTATATGCAGGCTGTGAGAGAGTGTGTGTGTTCAGAGATTAGTGCTAGGTGTTCAATGGGCTCTGTCTTAGACACACAGCTGATGGGAGTACCCTGCCCCACCCTGGCCCACTGTTGCCACACAGGGATAATCTTATTCTGAGGGGGATTACAACGACCGCAGGCTGCTGTCGGCTCACTTAGCATCAGATTTCAGACGGCCTTTTTAACCAGCAGGGGATCCGTGCATGGGATCTGGGCCTGTCCTTAAGTTTTATTCTAAAAATAACAGATTTAGAACAAACAATGCCTCGTTGCATCTTCGCAGTGACTGAGGTGAAGCCACCGTGTAGCTTTAAGACTTTTCCTAACCAAGCAGCGGAATGGAAGAATATTTTTGTACCAAACAAGGAGCAAAATATTCTCACTGAAAACAGTGTAACATTTCTTTATAAAGTTATGAAAGTAGTGATTACTTCCATGATTATAATGAGGGCCTGTTGAAATGGCATTGTTTGGGCAGTGAAACAGGAAAATGATAAATGAAAAGAACAAAGTAAATCCCTTTCTGATAAACGGCCTCTTTTGTTGTTTAATAATGTGAGTCGAAAGTAATTTGTTGGCTCTGTGGTTTCCTTTTTACCCCAAAAATCTCGGTCTTGCCATGTTTTAATGTCAACATTTTTGGAATTGATTTCATCCAAATTTTTCAAAGTTAAAAAAAAAAGAAAGAAAAAACTTTTTTTTGAAGTAAACACCAAGATAATTATTTGATATGTGTTTGCTAAGGGAGTTGTGAACATCTCTTTGGTTCAGAGCTGCTGTGCAGTGAGTCCCTCACTGAAGTGTTTATCTTCTAGCCAGAAAATAACATTTATTACGCCAAAGAGCAACTTTTTTTTCTCTATTGGCATTACAAGAAACTTGCTTTTTGATCTAAGTATAAGCTCTTAAGATCTTGGATTACTCACAAGTCCAGTGCTACACACATATCAGTGATTTTCTTAACAAAAACCTAATTTACTATTAAACCAAACAGGCACTGTGGCCTTTACAACCCGTTAGTGTGCACAAAGAGCTTTTCAGTTTACACTGGGTGTGACCTACTGTTATGAGGCTCCATTTAAACTGTGTTGTTTCAAATAATAATAATGGCTCAATTAGTGACCGGCTGTAAGGTTCAGGAGTCATTATTGAAACACTGCTGCTGCATCCGTGATGATGTCAGCTGGAGAGACTGTGCCTTGGCCACCAGACTGTGATGAAGAAAAAAACAGCCTTCTAGAAACTCCAAATTCAGAAATGGGTTGTTTAGAAAGATGAGTATTCAGATTTATTGGATGCCTCGCTAATAAATCATCAGCTTCCAGTGGATTGTTTACTAGAGAAGAGGGATGCTGTCTGGCTTCATAGCGCCATAAACAGTTTTAGGATCTGATTTCGCATGTCAAGGCCGGCAGCTTCAAATGGAGATTCCATCACAGCAACCTTTATATGATGTGGTCTTCCGCTGTTCATCACAATAATGTGGCATTTATTATCTGGGAACAAAAATTGCACTCTGTGTGTGTTTGCGGGTCTTAAAGAGAGATGGACTGCAGATGCTGCATGTGTGAACTGGCTTTACTGCAAACCCAGTAAAACCCTATGGAATTAGGTACTTTACAATGTTTGCATCACGCATTTTGCACATGCACGTGTATGTGTGTGTGTGTGTGTGTGTGTCCTGTATGCCTTTGCTTGTCCAAATCAGGTGATCCGCGTGGGTGCACAGGTAATCCAATTTGTGTTTTCGAGACACAGCAGAGTACGAGTAATGCTCAATGATGTATGACCCATCCATTCGGTTGAGCTTTATTCCTAATGCCCCTCCAACTGCAGGGGAAGTAGATCTTATTCAATTGGCTGTCAGTCTAGAGGTACCCTCGAGAAAAACTTTTTTTTAAAATTTCACCTGAAAGATGTGCACTTTATTAAGTGTAGATGAAGCTCATAAGTTGTCAGGGTAAAATTGTAGTATTTAACCTTAGGTACCTTAATTTGTCATCCTTTTTTTAGTTTGTCCTCTACTTTTCTGTTTGAGAGGCTCAGTGGACTCAGCAGAGAGCAGCACTGTTATATAATTCAACATATTTATGACTGTTGGGCCAGCAATGTTCACATGTATTTTTAGATAAAACAAATATCACAAGAAAAGGTCTTTCATGTATGACATAGTAATCACCTTCGTCAGAGTGAAACCCGTCTGAAGTGAATGAAAATAGAATTTGGGTCACCAGACTGCAACCATTTTAACTTGATAAAAGTTTTTTTCATGGTTGAACAGCCAAACATGTACAGTCACACCATGGCACCACTTCTGACATTTTCAGAGGCACAATTTGCAGGTTTATATGATGGGAATGGCAGGAGGGCAGGACAACTTAATATGATGAAGATGATGTTTGAAATGTTGTCATCTACCGACCATAAAAAATAGATCTCTATGCCTCTATACCAGTGACAGCCGTGGCAGGAGGCATTATGTAGTCTGATTACTTACTCCATGAGGGCATGGGTTTATGATGGCATTCATTGTGAGCTTAAAATGTTAGGATTCTGATTTATCAATGTTGCATAGTCTAATTTTTGCAAGTACAACAATCAATTAAAGAGATTTCTGGCAGATTGATAAGATAACTAAATCTTTTGATTTGTAATTACGGATATCGACCCCCAGGATTTGTGCCCACATTATTTAATATGACTCGATTAAACTAACTCTGATAAAAGATTCTTAGGTTTGATGCTGAATATTTT
>JAOWBC010000383.1:4002037-4014825 GCA_028566105.1 Hypoplectrus providencianus | reverse complement strand
AGCCGCACACCTCCCCAATGGAAAAGTTATGGATGGTATACAGTCACACACACACACACACACACACACACACACACTCAAAGACATGGACATATGCCCCCTGGAGGTGTTATGGATAGATGCATATTGCAAAGCCAGCCAGCAGGCAGCCCTGTCAGCCAGCCTGCGCTGTGGGCATTGATAGGACAATCGGTTCACTCTGGACTCACCACAGCCAATCATCAGACAGTTTCTTGGCGGGAAGCACCCAATCTTAAGAGGGTTGCCAGATACTCTGTCCTCGGTGAGCTGTTGCTGGCTCGCTGCTAGCCAACCATAAAGAAAGCTGGTGCCTTGCATCAGCCAATCGTGTGAGTGTTGGCCAGCGTTAGGCCTATCGACAGAGAACTGCTGCATGGTTACAGCCAATCTGGGCTTTATCCTTCCCTACAGATGTCCGATTAGTGTTGTTTAGGGAAATCAAACTGCCACAACAGGCCCACCATGCCAATGTGGCAACATGAATGGAGAGACTGGTAGAATGGGATAGGAAAAAGCCATAAAGGTAGACCTAACTGTGACATTTTGATTGTCTGTCCGTCAGGAAGTTTTTGTGGAGTCTTGTAGTATCGCTGGAAGGTAGAATAGTTTCACACCTCAGCTTCATGTCCGTTCATAACAATACTATGAGCTCGCTGTGCTCCTTAACCGTCGAGGTATTTCTTTAATGAGATATTAAATTTCCCAGCATGTACTCGTAAAGGCCTCTAAGTTTATTCCTCATAAACCTGCACTGGCTTACACGAGCCAAGGACGTGTTCAGTGATCTCTGGTCATGGTCAGTGTAATGGGCTTTTAACACATGCCTGCACCTTAAATCTACATCAGTATTAGATCTGAGGTTTTAGTTTAAGGTTTCTGTTTCTACTTTAAAATCTATATTGTTTCTTGCAATAGCAAACTCAGCACTTATAATTGACCTATTCCAGAAGTAAACAAGCAATTTATATTTAACCCCTCATCATCCTGCCCTTTTTGTTGTAGAGGGGTGGGCGCCACAGGAAGTGGTTTACTCCGTCTGAATGTATGTCATACATTTTTGCAAAAATGTTTGCGTTAATACTCAGATTTGTTGCCAAATGTAATCATTTTTGACAATTCTCAGGTGGTTGAAAACACCAAATTAAAATGACAAAACATTTAGGAACATTATATTAAACTCAATGATGTGATTTGGTTTCAAACACTTTTAATACTTTAGTGGTTTCTATAAGAATGGCATGTACGTAGGCACTCTATATAGCTTCCCTCTGTGTATAATTTGTGGTGGCAATGTTTGATTTGGCTGTGTTATAATAGAGGTCACAGTAGGTCATTTTAGTATAGTATGGTTAAGTTTACAAGAAAACAGCTCTAGATTTCAGGGCATACTGCAGGAGATAAAGTGCATGTGTTATGCCTTTATGCAAACCCAATGCATGAACTGCATTGGGTTTGCATAAAGCAGACATGTCTACAAAGGAGAGACTCCTACATATTGGCTGTGTTTGGATAGCATTTATTTAGCCATGGGACCACTGAAAGTGCTTTTACACTACAGGTCTGCATTCACTCATTTACTCACATTCATAGGCTAGTGGCCAAGGCTACACTCCACAGTTCTTGCTAAAAATGTCCTCTGTATGCCAGCAAACTGTTTCTGATGCAGAATATGAATACTTCATGTTTTCCATCAACATACTCAAACAAGCTATGCAAAATATGTATGTATGTGTATATATATATATATATATATATATATCCATCATGGATGAAATGTTTTCTCTGTGAAAAAGTTAATAATTTAAAATTTTAAGATAAAAATCTAAAGTGTGAGAGTGTGAGTGTACTAAATAGTTGGACTTTGAAAAAAAATAGTTGCTATGAATTTTTTTCTTGATTAGTGAACCTATAGTTTTAGTACTACTTGTAATCTTGTATTGCAAAGCAACCACTCAAAATGTAGTAGAACTCATATTGCAAGCATCAGGAAGTTAAAATCTTATGAGGTTATGTGCTCAAAGTGCTGGTGTTACATTCGAGAGAACTCAGGGACAGTAAATCCATGCGAGTGCTTTTAGAGCACCGAGTCACACCTATGCATTTGCTGAGGTAAAATAAACCTTCAGAGATACTTTAGGTAATTTATACCTGTTGGCTTTGGTTGGTTTCATGCTTACATTGCGTGTAGGCAGCAGGCTTAGCCCTGCTGTAGCAGTGGGCTTCTCTCTGCATGGGACTTGCTGTATACTTCAGCACCATGGACAGCGACGTCCCCCGTCACAGCACTGCTGCAAGTATCCGCTGCTGTAACTTTACACATTTGGTTTGCAGTCAAAACCAAGCAATGCATCACATGAAAGCTGGCTCGTGTGTGTCATTTCCTCAAGATGGTTTTCATGACATAAAGCTTGCATGAGCAAAATGGATGCAGCAGTATGCAGTCAAGCTCGATAACCCCCCTGCTATGGAGTGTTGTAATGTAGGAGCAAAGATGAATCTGTCCTCTAAATCTCCCCAGCTTCACCCTCCACAATCATCTCTCTTCCCTCTCCCTCCATCTCAGCAGGGTTTTGACAGGTTCGTACTGGCCTAATTTTGGAGCATCAAGGTGTGTGTGTCAACGTGTGCGCAGGGGTATGTGTTGGTATGATTGTGTGCCTGTCTGTTTCCTATAAATAGCACCTCTGAGAGCCACAGCTGTGCACAGTTTGTTTGGTGCTCTTACGGTGTTCCGTGTCCCCTGAATGATCGGACAAACTAACCCGTCTGCTGTGTTAATGAGCCATTTCAACTCAAGTACCTAATTTATAAACGTAAGCTTCCGTTTGTCCCCATTGTAACACTTAAAGACCACCTACCACGCCTCTTAATTGTAATTATGACTTTCTGCCCTTTCTGCTGAGCTGGGAAAACATGTTGTGTTTTCAGTGATGCTATAGTCCCATATAAGTGTTTGTGCTATTTTCAGCCCACAGTACACAAGGTGTGATAGATGATCTGTGCTGATAGTGTGTAGCTGGATCTATACAGAGTCTCATTTACAACAACAGTGTAGGCAGAGGAGTGCATGCAAGTGCGTTACGGTGTTTAATCAATACGCTCTGACAACCCCTGATGTAATAATATGCATGTGCTGCTGGCAGACCATTTCTGGGCCCTACACACATGGATGACCCCATGGATGAGTTGCTTCTCAATTATACAGTAGTGAGGGCTGGGTGTAGTGCAAGATTACACTTTCTAAAGTGTAAGGCAAGCATAGAAAATAATTTATTGTGTGACACATTTGGCAATGGACCATGTTTACTCATTCTGGAAGCTGAAATTCACTGAATTGAATTCACACTGATATAAGTAGGGTTCTGCACCACCTGATAGGACATTTGACTTTAATATGGGTGGGGCGGCTTTGCTTGGGTATATAAGGGGGGAGAAAATATCAATCTCATTCTACCCAACACATTATCTTTATAGATTTAGTATAGGATAGGCTTACTAAACCCTTATTGTATCTGGTTGGGGCAAACCTTTTTTTACTGTCAATCTTAAAGCTTTATATTAATATGGATAATATTGCTGTTTGAAATGCGAAGGGTGTCACTTGGAGTGACAGACTTGTCAGCTCCACAGTCAGTTTTAGGTCTTAGAGCTCATTATTTTGGTTTTATGTCCTGAAACTTTACTGTTGATGTTGAACCCCTGCTCTCTCATCAACCCTGTTTCCAGCAGAACCTCATCTAATTGTAAAAGCTCAGAGAAACACTATATGCACCAAACTACAAACATAAAGTTGTTTGGTTAACAAAGTTGGGCATTTAAGTGCAAACAACTTTATGATGCTTGGTCCCCAAAAATAACCCAAAATACATTAATTGCTGATTTAAAGACATTTAAATGCAGTGCAGTGGATGTGTTAATCTGTTAAAGCAATAATGTTTAATGCTTGGGTAAATAAATAGCACGATATTCTTCTTACAAATAAAATCTTTAATGAATGAGAAATACAATTTATCTTTTCTCATATTAATATTTTTTGCCAGAGTCTCACACTGTCTAAGGCGCAGCCACCGGCACATCACCAATTGGTTAGATTACCACTTTAAAGCCCCAAGTTTGATTTTTTTGTTGTTGCAATTTCAGTTTTTTTTTTAAGCAGAAGTGACCATGTGTGGATGAGACGGAGGAGCCTGGGACTGGTGGGACTGGTTAGTTTATCTAACAGGATGTTACCGGCAACCACCACGTCTGCACTGGCTTCACTGTTCAGGCCTTGAGGTTGCTGTTTTGGTATGACCGGTAGCTTATGGTGGCTAATGTTAGCAAACTTGAGATATTGCTGTTTATCTGACATTTACTGAGTCAATTCGCCTCTTGCTCTGACTCATGACTCCTCTGTGCTCGGGCTACTGTTAACAGAGCATGCCCAGACTAAATATAGAAAGAGAGGAAATCCTACTAAGTCAGACCACAGCTAACTGCCAGCATTTATCTGTTATTATTCTTCTGATGAAGCACTGATGTGTATGAAAGTTTTGTGTCTTGTGTTAACAGCAACGACCTGGGGCAGAAGTTTCAGTATTTAATATGACTGTATTGTCCTTTTTGTGTTATCGCTAGCTTTTTTATGTCAGCACTGTGCAGTTTTATCACACAGCCGAAATTGACTTTTCCCCCACAGTCCCTTTAAAACCAACAACTCGCTTATTTCCAGTGGTCTTGGAGCAGAATCGATAATGAGTTTAGTGCGATAACAAAACAATTATTTTTTATATGCATATTGTATATGTTTTTCTGCTTCTGTTTCTCAGTATCTGGCTCTCCCACTCTTGGAAGGTGATTACGGGGCCAGAAAACTAGCAGGAAATGGTTAGTGGTCCTGAGGGGAGGGTCTGAGGACATTAAGCCCACAGCGACAACGAGCCCCAGCTGTTGGAGGGTTTTTTTTCACATTCATTTGTTTGTCAAATTTAGAGTCACCAGCATTGCCAAGAACCCCCTCTGCCACTCAGGCACTCCAGAACCATGGTGACAAGGCTGCTTTTAGCCAAATCCAATTTAATCTCCATTGGCGGTAGTTGATAAAGCTGTCTCCATCTCCTCCAACTGAGGCCAAGGAAGGCCAGTCACTCCAGTGGGAGCTGCTCATTCAACGCGCATAATGCACACAGCACACAAAACTCAACATACACACACATACAAACCAAACCAACAGTCTAATATGCAGTGTTGTATGTGGAGAGTCAGTCCCTTGTTCTCCTCCTCTGTCCTCCCGTTCCTCTCTCCGTTGTGTGTTTCTGCAGAGGGGAAAATGATGTCACTGTTATGGAAATGAGATAATGAAATGAAAAAGAGAGCCACATCTGAGACTCCTGCTTCTACCCTGCAGCTCCTCCGCATCCCTCTTTCTCCTAAAAAATTGAAAAAAAAAAAAAAGAAGAACAAAAAAACACAGTTATGAGGGAGCTGTGTGTTTGTGTGTGTCTGCAGATGGTTGGGTGGGTAGGGAAGTGCGGGGGAGTGACACTACAGCCTGAAATGCACATTTATGCAAATGTCCTATCTTAACCCACAGGTTCATGACAACATTTGCTCGACATTTGCAACAACCCTGTTTAATCATGAGCGCTTGTAGAGCAAATAAACAAGTGATTTCAGAATAACTCTGCATTAGTTTGACTGTGAAGATCCACTCAATGTGTAGCATTGATTTTCTCCTGCACTGTTATGCACTCCTCACATCAGTGTGAGTGGCAGATGTGCTTCTTATGCCAATGCCAATTCCCCAACCAGCACAAAAAAAAGCAAGATCAGAAAAAGTGTCTAATTAACATCCAAATGTGCCACCAGCAGAATTGTTTATTTCAGCTCATTGCTCCCAAATGACCTCTGCTCTGCTACTCAACATACATGGCCGCTCACTCATTTTACCTCTTGTACTTTTGCTGTAGAGGGAACAGGGGGGTAGGAGAAGGTGCTTTAAAAATGTTTATTACTGATTATTTAGCCTTAAAAGTCCTCTTGTAACCCTTGGAAGCACATTCAGATGATAATATTTCTGTGCCTTTTTTAAAGGCACCCTGTGCAGCATTTTACTACTGGCAGGTCTATGGACAAATGCTTTGACGTTGTTGTGTTTGTATTGTTTTCATGCAAGAGGATAACAGCACATGTCACTTCATGCCATCATTGTCAAGCTAAACATGTGATTGACAACTGGTTTCAGGAATGCGCCAACAAAAGGAGTGAAGTAAACCGCCACAAATTATACATAGAACCGATGGACATTTTTTTAAATGATATATGTTGTTAGGTTGAAAAACATGCATCAAGGATGAATTTTGGCAGGTGACACTTAATGAAAAATTGTATTTGAGCGAAAAACACAGCATATGCTAAAGTGGTCAATGACCGCATTAAACAGTCATTTATACCTGAGAGAAGCCATTGCTATGAACAATTCATAAAGATTATTGTATAAATCCATCGTGTGTTAGAAGTGATTGGCTACTTTAGTAAGTAGCTGTATAATAAGCAGGATAATGTACAGAAAGCAGGTCATTATTGCAAAATAAACCCCAACAAAGAAACACAGGATGCAAAAAACATTTCTATACACAAACATTTCCATTATTTCAGAACACATACGTTTAACATCTTAACGTCCCCATGGAGGAGCAGTGTCTGGCCTGGTATAATGTATTCAAAGCTTTGTCTATCAGCCATACCCTCTCTACCAGGACATCTTTTATCTCAAACCTGTCAGTGCGTTGACATCTCACTTTGTGCAACCCCAAGTCCCAGTGCATTAATGTCTCATTATTCATTGTTAGATGTCTTTTCTGGGTGGCACAGTGGTTAGCACTGTTTCCACACAGGGAAAGGGTTACGAGGATTGAGCCTGCTGGCCAGCGTGGGCCCTTCTGTATGGAGATTGTATGGTTTTCATTCCTTTTTTTTGTCAGCCCTGAGATCGTCTGGCCACTTGTCCAGGGCGTTCTGTTATCCAATGTCAGCTGGGATCGGTGCCAGAGCCCTGAATAGATAAGGATCAAGACATCTTCTCTGAAAATACTATGAGAAGTTATTGCCATCATCAAGTGTCTTTCATGAAAACTAAACAAACAGTGATTACGTAGTAATGACAGTGATTTCAGTTCATGCTTTGGGCCAAGTGATCCGCGCTGAGGTCTTCGCTATTCAAGAATATGTGCGACTGGGAAAACGTTATGGTGCTCATTATGTATGCTTAAACAGAGGGTTATTTGCTTTCGTTGCTGTAAGCTTAGTGTTGTCTGCATAAAGAACTAGTGTGTGTTTATGTGTGTGTAGCAGTTGAAGATCATTAATTACGAGTGTTTCCCTACTTTCCTCCAGGACTGATAGTATGCTGCAGAGATACTGGCTCATTGGAGTAAATGGCATTAGTACTTTGTTCGCCGAGTGCCCTGGGGCCTTGTTTCCAAGCCTTTTTTGTTTCAAGTGGCAGCCTTGCGTGAAGCTCCCTTACACTGAGCCTATTTCTCAAGCCCTTATCCCCCCCTATGGAATACACCACCAGTGTATTCATCTCCAAATGGAGAGAGGAAGACAATGAGGGGTAAGAGCAAGACAGGTCCAACAAGGCTTTATGAGTAGCCAGTTAGCATCCATATCAGTGCTCATGAATCTGCGTAGCGTTTAGACGGGCAGCACAAGCACAACGGGGCATTAGGCTAACAAGCTGAATGAGACAAACAGCATGGCTGGTAACAGGGAGGGACAAGCGGTTAGCGCGTGGCTAAGGATACACTCCAGCTGAGACTCCCATTGCAGCGGTTGGGAGGAGTGTCGCTACGCTCATTAGCATCACAGCCTGGATAGAGGTAGTATAACGGAGTCTGCTGCCGGGCCTGAGTCTGCCGAGAGAGGCCCACACAGGAAGCTGCTCCTCCAACATGAAGGCACACTACACTCTGGAAATGCTTGTGATTTCTTCTTGATCCCCCCCCCCCCACACACACACACAAATTTGTAGTCCTCCTCCTAATCATATCCCGTATCCGCTCTCTAAATCATCTCATCCCAAACCTCTTCACTAATCATGTAAGTTGGAGAGGAATAAATGCTTAACAGATGCTAGTATTGTCAGGGGTCGGTTACATGCAACTGTGCTTTCACAGCTCAGTGGAACTGAGCGTTTTGGGGCGGTTTACCTAAAATGACTCGTTCCACCCCTCCTGTTTAACCACCACCACTAGTGTCCCGCTGTATGTCGAATCGTGAACGGATTTCAATGTCCATAGTGTTTCACAAGGGTAAGCTAAGGGTGGAGAGAAGCATCAGCGCAGTACTTACAGCTGTGGACAGACAGCTGCTGGTAATGTCGAGATTTTGCACTTCAGTATGCCTGTGCTGCTCAATAGTGAGTTTAATTTGCCCATATCACAGTTTCTGGCATTTTTATATCCCATAATTGTATTGCATTTGAAAAATTACGAGCTAAAATGTGCTAAATGAAAGGTTCTGTTCCAAAATGAGAAATCCAGCCATTTAAATACACACACCCAATCTCCATATGCTCGAATGACAGGCAAGAATATTTTAGGTGAACATTGAAATTGAGTGAAATTATATCAAAGTCACCTTTGGAAATGTGGCTATAAAATCATAGTTTTTCCATGATGACTGATTCATTTGTGGGGTTTCCTCAACTTCAGTTTACATGTGTAAGGTTGTGTAATGAAACCCTTCTGGCATGTAATTACACTGAACTGTAAATTCATTCTGATATTTTCCCATAACGAGGAAGTGAGGAGGATAAGGAGAGAGGCAGAGAAATTACTTGTTTTGCTGCCTACCATTAATTATTCACAGTTTCTCATCTACTTGACACTGCATTTGAATTACTGCTGCTTACTGTACACTGGGTAATTTGGTAAGGATGCAAAGTGACTGTCACTTTTATACAAGTTAAGCAATACTGATTGTTTGCTGCTTTTGACATAAATACTGAATCTGTGTGCAAAGATGGAGTGTCTGGGACCTAGGTGCATCAGAAAAGTTCTGCCAGCGCTGTAGGAATTGCAACGTGAAATCTTAATATTAAAAACAACTTTATTGATACTTTTAACGCAGCAGTACAACAGAATAAACATCAATGAGTAACAGAAAACCATAACAGGAAGTGCATAAACTAAGAATATAATGGAATACAAGTAGGAAATATATCAACATATTTTGAGGTTACATAACATGGTGAAGTGACAAAGTGACAACAGTTCTCATAGAGTGACAATGGTGTAATTAAAAGCAGCGCAGTCACTAAATCTATGTGAATTCCTGACCAATATTTGATGAGATTAAGTAAAGGTACTTAATCTCTGCCTGTGTTATTCTAATAGTTTATCATGCAAGAGTCAATGTGACATATTAACATATTACAATGTGATATGGTACATTAACGTCTAGTGATGATATGAGACACGGTTTCTGAAGAAGTAGATGTACAGTAATATGGATGATAATAAACAAAATATAAAGTACAACAATATGATATATACTATAGGTATAGTACAGCGATATTACATGGTTACAAAGTATGTAGTGTTAGTATAGTCTTATATTCAAACAGTGTGTACTGTAGTAAAGTGCAGCAATGTACACTGTGTTTCTAAATAATATTTGGTATTGTTAAAATTTATATATGCTAAATATGCAATGAAAGACTACAATTAATAGTGTAGGTGTAATAGTTTAGTTGCATAGTATATTGTGTAACTAAACTATTAAATAGTTTAGTATATAGTTACACTATATATAACATAATTATTAAGCATGGTCCTTTTTTATAACATAGTTTAGGTATAGTAATTACATATCATTTAGAAACATAGTCTATAGTAAAGTAAAGTAGTACAGCACAGTGTAGCAATATAACATAATATTTAGTACCAAAGTGTTTAAGTAAAGTTAAATTTAAAAAAATGTAGTGACATAGTTGAGTGCTATGATATAACATAGTACATAGCGACCTAATGTAAGTTTAAGGATGGCTCACATCATCGCTACTCAGGTTGCATAGCAATAAAGTCTACTTCCATGATGCATTTATTTCATTTTAATTATGCTGTCTGTTTACATATATGCATTAATATATGCAGAAAAAATGTTTTTCATCTTTGACAGTGCACAAGATGAAGGGAATGAGAATGTTTGCCATAATGTATGTTCTTACTTGATTCCTTTTTACACTTGACAAGATTTTCTCAAGATTAAAAGAGAAATAAAACCCCTATCCCGATTTCTTACACAGTGTTTGACAACTCACTCAGCTGCAGCAGCCCTATCAGTACCACGTCTGTGAAAGTGCTGCCTTCACAAGTTACTTCAAATAAAAACTACATAGGCAGTGAATCATTTTCCCAAAGTAGCTTCCCTCCACTTTGTATTCGATATACCAGCAATGTTTGAACCAGCTCAACCAATGTAAAAAAAAAAAAAAAAAGTACTTTTTTTTCAGATATTTTTCTTTTCTTGTACAAATACCTCTGGTTTGTTGTGTGCAGTAGAATCGCGGCCACGCCGCTTTGGAGGAGGCTTTTTTTCAGTGAGCCAACCTCTTAATCAATACACAATCTGTTGCGCTAAACTACTTATTCCTTGAGAAATGCCCAGAATGCTAACACACTTTGTGTTCCCTTTTTTTTCCTCCTCAGCCCCTCCAACTGTCCGCATTATACACTCAGGGCATGCCTGTAATGTTGAAGAGGAGAGGCACACGGAGAGAGTCTACACCATCAGAGAGGGAGAGACCCTGGAACTCACCTGTCTGGTAACCGGGCATCCTCGACCACAGGTAAGGAACATTTCTGTCTGCCTGAAAGTGACAGCCAGGACGAAAATAGCTACACCAGGGAATCATGGGACAACAGGCTAATTCTGTAGCCTGTGCCTCTCCTCCCCTGTCTCCTTTCCTCACTCTCCTTTAGCAGCTTTTCTTTTAATTCTGTATTAGTGCCATTGAGTGGCACACCACGTACCTCTGCACTAAACCAGCTTAAAAGTTTAATCCTTTAATTATTGATGGTTCAGGTTGCATTGTGCACCTGCATGTTGATAATGAAAGCTTCCGAGTCTAATGAGAGTGCAGAAACAAAACAGCCGAAACATCTGCCCAAACAAAAACATAACGAGTGAGAAACAGGCCACAGCGCAAAGACTCTGGGTCATGTGAATGCACATGGGTCCTCTGCATCTGAGGAAGAGTTTTCCTCAAACTCGTTTATTTACTGCTGCCATCTGAACTAATTAAAAATCTTCCACCTTCTTCTGAAGGAATATAGCTTTTTAATTTCTTCTTGTTGTGCCCTCTGCTCGGGCTCATTTTGTTTTACTGCATTTCTCATAATATCAATAATAAAAATCTTTTCAACATGAAAACATCAGTGAAGAAAACTAATAATATAAAATGACTGAATGAATAAATTCAACACCAACTATAATATACACAAGTGAGATAATAAGTTGGAAATAGACCCATGGAGCATTGATCATGTGAAGTGTAGGAAATCCCAATACACAGTTAAACAGCTTATAATTGTTGCATATAAAGCAAAACATGTCACTGAAGCAGATGCAACACAGGACAGTGAAGTAAAAGACAGTTTAGCAATTCCCTTTGGTAGGTATCAGAAAGGGTGTGGTAAATATATTCAAGATATTGGCAGCAAGCTTTGTCATTTAGCCATTTTCTCAAGTGAGGAGGGAAACTGGTTTCCACTCCCTTCGCTGAACTCTTTTTGCCAGCTGAACATGAGGGCCTGTTGCAAAGCCTGAGGAAGACTTATTGCTGTTTTTATCCAGATCTTAAAAGTGTTCAGATAAGTAAGACAAAAGCAGAAAACAAGATTTCATCTCCTTGCTTCGGCAAAATACCACAAACTTGATCTACGCAGGTATAAATGTCAGCTCCGCCACAAACGAGCCGACCATCACATTCTGTTCTCACATTAATGCGGGCAGGATTTGCAAACACTAACCTTTCAAACATTTATCGAATGTTGTTTCCAATTTGCTTGATAACACAAATGGCGTCGAATTCAGCACTATCTCCGGACAGAACCGAGCTTATTTACATTAGTTAATATAATTCCCTTTTGATCGATAGACAGGCCCATTAGTTTGTACACTTCCCCTCCGGATGCCAAAGCAAAAGAGCATATTGATTTTTATATTTCAATTGAAAAGGTGAGGCCTCTTAAATTAGCGAGAGGTTCAGACACACTATTCATCTCCTCTAGTCGTCGGGGGGACAACTTTGCACTCATCATCTCTGTCTTCCCTCTTAATTAGAATTTCTGAAAAACAGAGCAGAGCGGAGCAGAGCGAGGGGAGGGGAGAGGGGAGAGAGGAGTGGGAGATCAAAAGCCCTGCATGGCGGTGGCAGGAGAGGCAGGATCTCCTTTGAAACCGAGTCATTATGAGACTCACGCAGATCCCCTGGCACAGTGGGTCCCGGCTGTGTCTCCCCGGACTTTGGGATGTGTCAGCTTTGTCCCCCTCTGGTAGAGGCAGGGGACCGGGGGCAGCGCACGCTCATTCTGAGTGGTTTCAGAAGCCGACGAGGTTATCTGGGGTGGCTGTAGACCTACGGCTGGTTTTGTGATGTTGGTGGAAAAACACAAGGCTATGCGACCTCATCGGAAACACACTGGCGAGGAAAAATTGGCAACAGCTCATCTTTTTATTATAGTTAAATATTAATTCTCTGAACATGTTTGAGTCTTTAC
>JAOWBC010000383.1:3964673-3988761 GCA_028566105.1 Hypoplectrus providencianus | reverse complement strand
AACCAGATTTAAAAAATGTGGGTTCTTGCAGATTTTCTCTATTGACCAAATGTGGAAATCTCCTGAGCTTTTTTTTTAAACCACAGTCATTATTTCAACTGGATAAAAAACCCCACTGATTCTGAAAATGCATGCATAAAGCTCAGTTTGCAGGTATTTGCAGGACGTATTCCTGCAGCAGTTTATACTAACGTTTATGAGTGTGTAAAGTTTCATCTAGATTTCAGCTGAATATTTCTCCCTAAAGTCGCCCTGGACCCCTCGCTTTATATCCGACCTGTACATATATTTATGTCTACCCTTTGTCCTTCCCAGATCCGATGGACCAAAACAGCTGGCAGTGTGTCAGACCGCTTCCAGGACTCCAGTGTGTTCAACGAGACGTTGCACATCTCAAAGATCCTGAGGACCCAGGGAGGTCGCTACTACTGCAAGGCTGAGAACGGCCTTGGGTCTCCCGCCATCAAGTCCATCAGGGTCGACGTCTACTGTAAGTGTGATGATAAAAAAAAAGAAAAGAAAAGGTCCTCTGTTATATTGTACTTCTTTGCAGTTCAGAAAGACATCCAAGTGAGGCAGTTGCCCGAAGGTGTGACTATGTGTGTTATTGTGAGAAGGACTGGCCACGGTGCTGCTGTGTCTTCAGCCGACTCTCTGCTAGCACACATCGCAGGCAGCCCTGACCCTGAAAAGGTTTCTGTTATGCAACAAAGTCAGTTTCCAAGCAAAATAAATTACTCTGCAGTCTCAGGCAAGTTTGCTATTAAATTTTAGCAATGCATTTTTTTTTTAGAATTGTATTCATTGATTTTATTTCTTTCCAAATGTTTTCAAATTCCACCTATGAGCAGAGGCAGGGGAAGCAGTGGCAGTTTGTGCTTATCTGTGTTTAACAATATGCAACCTTAAAGCCCAATGGAGCGTCATGCCATATTTCTGCTGTAAACGAAAATGCATCTTTCTGAAGACAGAGTATCCAAACAGACCCCTTGCTCTCCTGAGAATGTTAATTAAGCTAAAACGCTTTTATTACATTGACACAGCCATCGACCGAAGTGCAACCTCTCTATTTTTAAAGTATCTGTACGACAAACAGTGAAGGCTCACTAGCATCCATCAAAGAAAACACTGTTTAGTGCTATTGTTTTTATTGATTGTGCATTGATTGTCCTATTTTACCTAAAAGTGGCGAGACAGGCGAGTCACAGGCCTTTCATCACGGCCGGACGCTCAGACAGCCTCCAAAGAGTAGGAGTTTATAACCAGTGAGTAATACGTAGGTGTGTTGTAATCAGCTGTATCAAGGGAAGCTTTCTTCTCTTACTGTTTCAGCTTGAAAAAAAAATCTGCAGCAATACATTTTAAATCATGTTTTTGGTGCCTTTGAAAGATCTGTAAGCCGCCTCTTTAATATTTTACCACTACTTCAGTAGCACTCAATCCCTGCTTTCTTTTATATTCCCGGCTGCAGAGTAAACAATGCGATATCTAATCTAATATAATCAATGACCCCTTTCTCTTAATTTGTTGCCAAACATCCAATTTCAGCCACAGAGGAAAGAAAGAGGTAGCGGAGCAGAAAATGCCTGCACTAAATAAAGGCTCGTGACACGTTTCCAGTAAAGCCAGCGTTCATTTGATGCATTGCAGAGTAGTAACGCTGGCCTCTGTCTGTTATGGGCCTCTGCTCTGCCCATATTTTCTCTCCTGTCTCCGTCTTATTCTTTCCCCTCTGTGTGTGAGCCACATCCTTGTATCTGTTTATTTGGACTGACACGGGAAAAGGCTGTGGAATTGGAACTTGTTTAGAAAGCTTGTGGAAGGTCTTAGTGGAGCAGCAGAGCAGGGGCTGAACGTATCTCAGTAGCTGACAGTCAGAGACCTTGTTCTCTCTGTGCACCATTTCACCTTGGCTGCACTAAAGAGCCGGAGGAGCAGACGTGGAAATGAAGCCAGATAACACACCAGAGAAGGACCTGAGGATAATCAGAGAGCTGGTGTGGATGCTCAATGAGCTTCAGTTTGAGGTTAGAGTTTTCATGCTGTAGATGCAGTGAAATTGCAGACTGTATTTGAACTTGATAAGAAATGATGAAAACAGAGGACGGATACAGAAGAATTTTAAAATAAACAAATGAAAATAAAAGGTGAAAAAATAGAGAACACTTTAAAACTATATACAGCACTTTAAAAGATTCTTATTGCTTGAAGTACATGTAAAATGTACAAGCCGTAAATAAGTTAAGAGTGGGGTTTGGATGTGGATGGTGCCAACATTACAATCAGTCCTGACAAAAAATACTGCTATAATTCATCGTGTTGTTGTTTGCATTTAATATCAGGTGGTTGATTAACATGTGCGTGTTTTTAACAAAACCCTGACCCTAATCACATACTTAAAAGAAAACATAACCTCCTCCTTTGGCGGAGGTAATTACTATTTAAATGTGTAGCTACAACTCTTACCTGTGGCACAGCAGCTATTCACTCTGATCTGAACTCTTCAGTCCTTCCTGACTCACTTCCACCTGGTCCTGCTCTCTCAGGCCCCACATGCCTCCTTTTCTTTCCAGAATAGCTGCCGGGTCTAGCAGTTTGGCCAGCAGCATGCTCTGGTGACCTGACTACCTAACCACCTAGCACATATGCTACACCACACATTATCTTCAGTACTATTAATTACAGCCCAGCAGGTATATATTGGTTTACAGATATTGTCTATCAAAGTAAAGCCTATCTTTATTTATTGGCTTACAATGTAGTACGCTGTATAATAATGTATAAAAATGTTAAGTATTATTTAATAAAAGTTAATGAAAGTTATTGATCAATTTCCCCCTCTAAAATCAGTATCGGCATGAGCCTCAAAAATCCCGTCGGGCTCTACTGTCAATCGACAAAGCAAGCTAATACAAGCTAGCTCAATTATTCAAACTAAAACAAAGATACTATGCTCTGATTTGTTTCAATGCCAAACCAGGTCACTACACAGTGCTGGCATTTTAACAAATAGAATAAGTTACACCACACACCAGGCACATGAGGCACATTTCTGGCCGGCTGTACGCTGAGACATATTGATTTCAGCTGCATTTAAAATGCAATTTGGGGATTGAATGTAATGCCATTAGTCATAACAATTTTTTTTTATAATACAAACAATATTTTTCTGGACAAGGTTTGATCTTGTAGATAAATTGTTGTCTTGTTTGCTCAGTTAAGACTGTTAAGACCGATCAAGTAGTTCAGTCAGGCAAATTGTACTATTAAATACAAATGCTAAAGAATATGTGGATGTATCAGTATAATCTATAGTGTAGAATAACTACAGGATAGCAGTAATATAGTGCAGTGTGATATAGTGGGATCTATCAACAGGCGCTACTATGTTTCCATCATGTAAATGCATTTAAAAAGAAAAAAATAATAATTAAGTATTGAATAAAAGGAAGATTATTAGCCAGACTTTCTTTCAATTTGCTACCCTGATGATGTCCTTGCATCTGGCCTTGTACCACAGTATGTGTTCACTTCATTAACTAGCATTGTGCTATGTTGCACATCCAGCCAAAGCACATCAGTCCTCCTGAGCAATGTTATAGCTGTCCCCCGGGGGTGAATTTAATTGATGGGCCTCTGCAGTACATGCTATTTTTAGTGGTGTGCAGCTTCAATTTTTAATTAGTATTAAAATGTGTGTATTGGAACTGGACCTCCCAATAATAACACCTTGAGTTATGTTTGCAGTCAGGTGTATGCAGCTAGTGTGAGCCTGGTTATATCACTGTTTATATCTCAGAAAAATCACTTTCAGCTGGAATGGACTGCACCATTACTGCAAAGGGAATATACTCTACATAACCACACACAGAACTCCTGCTGCGTTTTACATTAAGAGGCTTACAACCTGATTGATCTTACTAGTCGCTTCCTTGGGTTTCTTTTGAGGCCATGTATTTGCTTTTGCCTCCAGGAATCAAGAATCTTGTTTTCAATTTCTTTAAATAAACACCAGAGCTCTTATGCACATATACACCTTTATTAGATCAAAGTGTGCTGAACATCCCATTCTCCATTAAGGCCTCTGCAGCCTGCTTGACTCAGTTTCAAGGATATTAAATTTACGACATAAAAAAGGCTAACTGTAGACAGACAGCAGCATTTTTCTGCAGAGTTAAATGTGAGCAGCAGATGTAAACAGGGAGAGGTAATTAATGGTAATAAGTGACCTCTGCAGCCCAGAGGAGCTGATATTAGCTACATAGCCGGCTCAAAGCTAACGTGTTTACAAAGCTCTGAAGTCCATCTAAGCACATTTTATACCTGCTGACACTTCAGTTGTGTTTGTCTGCAGTTTGGTCTGTGGGGAAGGTCCTCTGCAAAGTTAATAAAGAACCTTGCCCAACCCCAACACTGATCGATTTTAAGCTTAAGATGCTCACTTCTTTTTCCTACAGGGGAGTCTTTTCAGTGTTTTCATTTAATTTCAGCTGCATTAATTTTGCTGCAGCATCTAATGTTTCACTGAGTGAATGATCGAGTAGGGCTTAAGAGTTCTGCAGGGCCAGCTTATTGCAGGCTCAGAGAGTTCATTGACCATCGCTAGCACATTACATCTAAAAAAGATTTAGAGAGGAGGCGGCCAGGGGAAAATGTCACTGAATGGACCAACTTAAAAAAAACACACACACGGGAAAGATTCAGGGATATGAGATGTTGCTTTATAATGTGAATAAATTTGCTCTGTGTATGTCTCTATACGTCTCGAGAGTAATTTCCTTTGGGATAAATAAAGCTTTTCGAATCTTGAATCTAGAGCTAGACTATGGCAAAAATAGTCACGATTATTAAACATGATTACTCATTGATTTTGGAAACATCATGCAGAAAGGGTTGGATATGTTATTTCCTTTTAGCATCTAAAAGCCAGTGTGGGAAAGATTGCAAGCCAGGGAGGGAGGAGCTCACGACAGTTTTTCAGCTTATGCATGCTATTTGATCTGCAACTCCATTCCAACTCCAAATTAGCACTCTTTAGGTAATGTGCTGTGGGCTTTTAGCCAGGCAAAGCAGCCTATTTCATATGTACATTTTTCATAAAAAAAAGGATGCACATTACTTTGTCTCTACTGATGCATGCATCCATGACAGTCAATACCACACATACCTGTGTTTGTCAAAATGGCACATATGAGTATTCATTGTACAGCGCAGTATTCTATTAAAAAACACCTGTACCTTATGTTAATATCTTAAATGGTGCTGAAATTGATTCATCAAGTAACAATCCAAAATAAAATGAATCAACAATTTCTGGGAAAAAATGATTTAGCAATCCTCCCTTTTTTCTGTGTTTATATACTATTTAAAGTTAAGGTTTGTTGGAAAAACCAAGCAATTTGGAGACATCACCTAGAGCTGTGTGAACCTGTAGTTTTGTAAAACTAAATGTTCAACTTATGCAAGTCATTTAATTGAAAAGACAATCATTGGTTGAAACTATTATATTAATCTGTTAAATAAATCCTGCACACCTCCACTCTCCACTGATAAACAATACAATCGTCAAGTCAATTATTGGCAGCCCAACACAGAGTTTGTCAAATTAACTCAGAGAAAGTGAAACAGAATGATTTCAGCTGATGGACAAATGGAAAACAAATTGCTGTGCCTTAAACCTGCCCAGTCCAGGTCAGCGTTTACTGTACAGGTTGTGATAAAGGACCGCTTTAAAACTCACTTTAAAATGGTCCGAACGAGCCTGGCAAAATGGAATAAATTGAGGAAACAGATGCAGTGAAGAGAAGGGAAGAAAAAAAAGCAGCCGAAGTTTCCCGAAGTGCACAGCAAAGAAAAAAACACCTTGTGCTGTTTGTCCATATGCTAATGTTGTTCAGATGATATTAATTTTGTCTGCTTAGTCAGCCAGTGACAGTTTGTTGGTGGCTGTGCAATAGTAAAAATCAGGTGATGCATGTATTGTGAGAAATAATCCACTGGACCGTAGATATCAGTTTACTGAAGCTTCCACACGCGTCCCCACTCCTCCCTGATATTTCTCACTACATTCCCTCAAAAGAAGGATTAGAATAAGACAATAGCCTGCTTTCTCTGTGTTATCTGTAGAAGGACTTACACAGCCCTTACTCCACCACTGCTGCTGCACCAGCCAGAGAATTTTAATGAGTGTGTTTGTGTGTGTTTGTCGGCACATGGGCTAGAGTCTGAGCTTGAATCATTTTCTGGCAACGGCAGCGTTCATCTAGATTCGAGACGTGTGAATGTGTGTGTCCATTTCATTGTGTGCTCATGCGTGCGAGAGGAAATAAAAATAGAGGCTGCCCATTGGGTTCAAGCACATGCTTATGCATGAACACACACTCCACCAGTGAGGTCCTGACTCACACACACATGTCAAAGGCTTAACTTGTCTTGGCATACGCCTCCTCAGCTGTGCAACGCTGTGTAGCAGCATGCGGTGCGAGGCCGACTTGGAGAAGTGTGTCTGCTTTATGTTTGCTTTTCTTCGATGGAGTTCATGAAGGAGCTCAGAGACCAAACAGCAGCTGATGGTGTTTGTTTAGCAGCCATGCTGGCTTTCTTTTATCCAGTCGGTCAGTATAACTGGCGCTTCCTATCTCATCAGGTGTCCAATTCGTGCCGCCCTGCTGCAAAGTGCCTGAGTAAATGTGTGTGCAGAGCAAGCGAGGACAGAGGGGGTTTGGAGGAAACACTGAGTCACAGAACACATGACATGGTGATAAAAATCAAGTTTTGACTTCGACCGATGCAGTTATTATCAATTCCTTCATCCCTTCAGTTCGCTGTTTGCACCCTGTGCTTGTATTAATGCAGCCTAGAGGTGGCTCTTTTAAAGTGACAGGCTTATCTACAATATTGGGAATTATGTGGGATGTGATCTCAGGGGATCCTATCGATTAGAGGTTCTGTTGAAGGGATCAGTTGCTTTAGGCAGGTTCAGTAGGTTAAGTTATCTCTCATATTCAAGGAAGATATATTAGCTGTTGGACCATCTCCAAGTTATTAATCGCAAAGCTTGCATTTTGACAGTTTCAGAAAAAGGAATAGACGGCACATCCATCAGTCCATCCTCAATACTTGCTTATCCTATTTAGGGTCAGTTATTTTGAAAGCTCTCCCAAAATGCACTGGGTACAAGCCAGGTACACTCTGGGTTACACTCATATTCACAACAAGGGGTATTTCAGAGCCATAAATTGTTAGCTAATCCCCACCCCCCCAGCTGCTGTTGCTACTATTGCCAAGCTTTCGGTTTGTGCATGGCACAGTTATAAAGATGCCAGATTTACGACTTAAAATTCTTAATTATTCTTCTATTTCAGGGCTCAAATAACAACTTTTTTCACCAGCTCTTATTTAAGCTTGGTTAGGTTAGCTTGGTTAGAAAAGTGTGTCTTTTTGAGCTTACATACTTGTTTGTATATTTTAAACAATGTTGTTCTTACTCTATATGTTCCAAGGCTGGGGGGTAATTTGGGGTAACATTAAAGCCATTGCTGGTGTAAAGAGCTGCTAACATTAGCATTATCCCCTATAGCATCAACACTTTGAGCAAATACTAAGCAATGGATGTACGAGTGAACAAGGCTTTTTATGCATACAAAACCTGCAACCCCACAAACAAATGTAGTTAGCTAATGATAAGCTAACATCTCTAGGTACTAAGCTAGTAAACCAGGCAAGCTAAATCTTTAAGATTTTTCTTCATTTCAAATCCAATCCTCCTCCCCATCTTCCCATGTATTTTGGTTTTGGGAAGGATGCAGCATGGAAGCAACAAGGCCCCTCTAACGATGAGGCTGTAAAACATTAACAAAACCCATTAATTTGCTTAATGTTCAAACTGGGTGCACTCACGATCCAGCCCAATTTGCAGTGCTTTGACATGTGCAAAAATCCAAAGCCTGATTGACCCAGTTATGGTTCCTGAGCTATGACTGGTTCATCACCATTTGTAGGAGGAAATTAGCAGATAGTTAAATCACCTGACCTGTTTTTTTTTTAACTGTTGCACGCACACACTTAATAATATAATTGAAACAAAATTGACCTGCAATATTTTCTCACTCTTATGCCATCCATATGGAGCCTATTATATGCTCTTTTCAATTGATTTCAAGCAATACAAAACCTCACATGACATCTTCATCAACAATTTTCTGGATTACAAACATTTTATTGTGCCATGAATGGCTTCAGAGCACAATCCTGCTATCTCCGAATGACGTGATCCTATGATATGAGGTGATGTATTATACAATCTTCTGAAAAGATCCCGTAATGTATGTAGACAAAGATATATGTGCTGCGGCTCTTAAGTGCTTTTGGATGTAAATGACCTGCTGTGATGAATGGCACGATACAGCCACGGTGAGTTATCTGAGCCTTGTTTGAATCAGGACAGAATGAATCAGCACATTATGTGTACATTATGTAAATGTTTGCTGGTTTGGTTAATGGAGGTAAAGCCAGTTCACGACTGCCCATTACTCTTTCAAGGACTTGCTCTGGGGAGGGGCCCTTAATCAGAGTAGTGGAGTCAACCTCAACTCCTGCCTCTGTTTTTCTCCCCATCAGGAGCTGAAACATACGAGTGTGTTTGTGTTGTGTATGCTAATGTGATTATCTTGTGCAGAATTTCATTCTTATCAGCTTTTTTGTTTTTTAACGTTTTCTCTCCGGGAGAGTAAAGGCCACAGATGATGTACTGACTGCTAGTTATTATTTATCTTTTCCTCAGTATGTTTGGATACAGAAAACAATATCTAAATTGCAAGATCTGACTATACGACATGAAGCAGGAGGAATAATAATGATATTGATCTTAAGCTGTACTCATTTAAAATACCCATGACTCACGGAGCAAAAAAGTTTTTAATGACTGCCTGTGAATGATATGATGTTGTTTGAAGAAGTCTCAGGAGAAAAGAAGAAATGTTCTAAGGCAAATATGAGTGAAGAATATCGCTTAAACAAATATCATGTGGAGCTTTGGTTCATGTGGTTTTACCAAAGAAGGATATAAAGAGACAAGAAATGAAATAGTTGTTTACTTAGCTTTTGGGGGTTGATTTGAGGCGATTAAGAAAATAAAGAGAATCAGTAATTAATGTACGAAATGTTACGTCATACAGAACACTTGAAGCCACTACATACATTATGAAATCTCTTCATTAGTGCCTTTAAATGATATATTTTCTGTTGAAACCAGATGTTACGATTGTTGTTATGTATTTCAGTGTGAGATCAAACCAAGGGAATGTTAGTTCAAGAAAGTGATTTGGGGATAGGGAAATTCCAGGGAGATTCCAATGTTCAAATTAAAAAAAATCACAAATTGCCAATGCTGATGTTTTGTTATCGTTTATTTTCTATATTTTGTAGTTATTGCCATTTTTAATGCAAGGAAAATAAATAACTGTTTTCAGTTCTTTATATCAAATGCTTTTGTTTTAAAGAATTGAAAAACATTTTTTTTCTGACAAATAACCAGCACAACATTTAGTTAGTGTGAAATTGTTGACGCATGTGTATGTATGTATATGAATATATATAAAATGTCATAACGGGTGGGCATCTCCCCATCTCACAGTGAAGCTTTTATTTTGACAGTTTCATGGATAAAGGAAAAGTTAATCCTTTCAGTAGTTTCATCCTCAATACCTGTGTTTCCTATTTAGGGTTGGGTAGATTAAAGCCTTTCCCACAATACATTGGGTAAAAGCCAGGTAATTTAAAGCCACAGATTCATTGTTGCCAACTTGCATACACTTGCTTAAGATTTAGCCAATTTACAGTGCCTCTAATTTACTTTATTTAGAAATAGCCGCTCATGTAGGAACCTGTTCTGACCAATGTTATATTATCCCCCCTTAAATAACCAACACAACAATCAACCAGCCCAAAATTAAGTTGACACATCAGAAAACATAGACCAAAGCTGGTATACAGCCGATATATCAGTGCATACCTATTTAATATTATTGGCCAGAAGGGAAAGACTATTTATAAATATAGAATGTCTTTGTTGGATGGATTTGATGTTCACCCCGGCTGGTCCAGTATGAGTTCACTGTTGGAGATGCACGGTTGACAGGATGTTTTAAATGCCAAGTAGCATCTATAAAGAAATACAGCGTGTGCTCTTACATCAGAGATCTCACTTCGTGGTCAAACACGCACCAGCCACTTGGAAGCCAATCTACTGTCGAGAACAAAGCAGCTCAGAAATGAAAGTTATTTTCTGAGATAGAACAACACAACAGGTGGAATTTCTTTTAAGTCTATAGCTTTTAATGTTCTGAATCATGCCAGGCTAACACACAAACACCCAAAACATCCCTTCTAAACCACTAAGATACTTTGTTTATATTAAATGAGAATACTGTTAGTTAAAGGTGTAAAATTAAGGTGAGAACATGATCATTGAGGAAAGGGATCCCATCCTTGGTTGGTTTTTGTCCAAACCAAACAAAGGAGAAGGTCATTAGGCTGACACCAGAAAGAACTCTGTCATGTCACTGGTGCTTTGCCTCAAACTCTAATGGTGAGTTTCTAGGTGCTGGTGTTTAGATCTATGGTGTGTGGCTTGCTTGTTTTCTAGGGAGATGAATTAGAGAGGAGATGGGCTGAGGCAGACGCCACTGTCTAAGAGAGAGGATGAAGAGGAGATTCATTACTCCGCACCCCCTAACACACATACACACACACACACACAAAAACAAACACAGAGCTGAACTGGGCCTCATTATTTCCTCATCTCCATCACTGGGAGGAAGTGAGGGGTTGCAGGCTCTGCTGTTAGGCTGCTGACGTCTGCCCCTCCATTTATCACACACATTGCTCACGTGTACACACACACACATTGGTTTCGTACACACACACACCCCCACAGACACCAAGTCTTCCTCCAAAGACAGCATAATTGGAAAAGCACTGTCACAGAGGAAGATGGAGGTGCAGCCGTCCTAAGTGAACGCAGCACCAGCTCTTAAAGCAACAGTTTAGACAGCACAGTTAAAGAGCAGGATGACTTCATCTGGCTGAAGGGGAAACATCATCTGCTGTTTAAAGCTTAAACATCATATATTTGCATAGTTTTGACTTGAAGGGAAGAGGAGCAATCAAAAATCTATATTTAAGCTCTGGAGGTTTGTTTATAGCACAAATGAAATGCTCTTTTAGATCCATACTGCACATTACCAAAATCGATTTAGTTCTGTTTTTTTTTTTTGTTTTTACACATTAGCAGCCTGTAACTCGAGGGGACAAGCCCACTTTACTATACATTAGAGTATCTTCGTGCAATACTAACAAGAACATTGTCCTCTATATCAGCTTAGGCGACCAACAATGTGGTATGCTGTATCACGAACGCTCCATTGACTCCATTCTGCATTGCCACTGTAATTGGCAGTAATTACACTTAACCAGGCCTGATGACTGTGGCCTCGGAGAGGGAGTTAGTTACCATTATCTTAATGCTCAATACATACCTTATGATGGAGAGAGAGAAAGAAAGAGGAGAGTGTGTGTGTTTGTGTGTGTGTAAGGGCATAGAGAAGTCAAGTAAAGGAGATTTTGCAGAGCAAGAGAGAGGAAAGAAGCTTTCTTCCTTCCTCCCCCAGAAGAAATTTAAGTTCACGTTAACGCAGGAATGTGGAAATGCATAATGAATAATTCAGGACTTGTTAGACAGTACCACAGAGGCATGCCAAACAGCAGTCCATGGCAGGGGTGGTGTGTTGCCCTTTAAAAACCTTAAACCCAACTTGTCCAAACTCCCCCTCACTGTGTTCCTGGTGGGGAGCGAAGAGTAGCCTTTATAAACCCACGATCTCAAAGGTCTGCCCCTTTACGGTGCAGTAAAACAGTGGTTTGCACCCCTGGCTGCTGACCCGCTGATTAAATTTCAATTCCAAAACTTCAAATTATAAAGCCTGGAATGGGAGAGTTGTTTAATGAATTGCACCCAAGACACAAATCCGCACACATAAAGTCACCTAACCCAATAAACCCGCAGTGTTTTATTCCTGAGCCACACGGATTCAGATGTTTATTTTTGTTCTACTAATGCAGTCAGAACAAATACACTGTTTCACTCATTCTTTTCATATCAAATTGGTTAACGTCAGTGACATTCATTTCATTACAGTAGTAGCTAATGAGGTGTGTTTTCAAAAGCATGTGAGCGATGTTTACATATTGTTATCTCTTTCATTGCTTTCCCTTTAAGCGCTGCATTTTTAATCAGTCTTGTTAAAAAAACATGGAGGGAGTGCCTTAAATGCATTTCATAATGGAAATCACAGGATTGAGTGCATGAACTCAATGACGATAACATGAATGCAAAAATGTTTCTTAACTTGAAAGAAATATATAAAAAAAAATACATGAATAATATATATAGACGTAGATAGTATAGGCGTTTTAAATGCAAATACAAGATGAATAGTTTTGTATTGGATTTTTTCCTAATTACCCAAAACATAGGTAACTACATAAATTAAGTACAATGTTTTCACTGAGATGCTTTAACATATTGATTTTATTATCGTTAGCATAACAAACATGTTCATAGTGTCTCACATGGGTTAATGTAGAGACGAAATGAAGCTCATTGTTGTGGGTTCAGCCGTTGTCTGACTCTAAAGAACTCCCAGCTAACCTAAAGAGGGAAGAATGAGGCCTGTAGCAGCCCCTGTCTTTCTATACAGCCATGTTTATAAATATGTAGAGCCTTAAGCCTCAATATAATATTGACCGATTTAAAAAAAAAAAAAAAAAAAAACTCACCAGTTTGTTAAGGTTTATTTCAATGTGAAGTAGAGCATTTTAATAGAGTGGTGTTTTGGAATGGGCTCACTTTTGGAGCCAGCCTCAAGTGGCGAGTCATGGAACTGCAGTTTTGGGTACTTTTGCGTTGGTTGCGCTTTATAGCTTTGACTCAGTGTTACCAATCTTCTGATTGACTATAACTCTGAGCCAAAAATGTAATTGTCAAAATTAAATTTCCTTAAATCTTGCAGCAGTTTCACATTTAACTGAGTGAGTTATCTGTAGCATTTGACCCAAACCCTAAGAACTGTTTAATGAGCTGATCGTCATTTCTGTGGAAAAGCAGGTTAATGGCATTAGAAAACACATTTGTTTAGTGCTTCAAATTAATACCTTAATCTGGTTATTAGCAGTAATCTGTTAAGAAAGTGCATGTCAGCATGGTACATGCACACACATGCAGGGTTCCTTTCACAAGACGATCATTAAGATTATCTACCAGGATCAGAATTTTTAAAGCTTAGACACACAAAAATAGTGAGTTGTGAAATATAATATAAATCACTGCTGGATTTAAAGCTATGCAACATCACCATTTAAATTATTTCTGGTAGGATACACACAGCCTTTTACTGTATTTTGTGTCCAGTCACAGTTAACGTCTCCTAACATATATGTTATACTGGCACATTCAGATATCACACGCAGACTGAATGAGCATCTCCCTAGCTTCTCTCCCTCCTTTCATCCCCCCGACAGCGCTGACAGCGGTGCAGCACATGAAACTGCTCACGCTCGCCTCTCATGTCTCAGAGAATGATATTCAGTTTACTGAGATATCTCTGTTACACAGGCGCCATCGTCAGAGTGGACTTATTGCGGGAATAGATGCATCGTGCCCTCACCCACCCTCCAAACACATCCGTCCCCCACCACAATCACACTTCACCATGAAGCAACAGCTGACACCAAACAGATACAGCGAGCAGGAGTTGGTTATTGTGGAGTGTAGCCGTGAGATAGAGGTCACTGTCGCCAATGGGTTGAGAGATGGAGGGAAAGGAAATGTTCTGACAGTAAATTACATGCTGGATTCACATATTCCATCAGAGGCTTCCACGTGAGATGGGTGTTATATATCACCACTGCGGCTTATTAACCTTTTGACCCACATAAATGAAATGCATTAAAGCACACCATTCAGCAATCTGAAATTACACAGCATATAGATCATGTTTTATTTGCGCTGTCTTACTTGATGTAGTGTGTTTACACATTGTATCCTGATGTTGCATATTTGTGAATCTAAGGTCTTCTTCCAGTACATTAATCCCATGCATTATGCATCAGCAGGGCAACGTCTCATGCTGAACCCTCACTGCCCATTATCTCAACTTCTCTTTTATTTAAGAATAGCTGCCAGTGATAGTTTGAAAGAAGACGTATCATGAAAAACTCTCTTTCAGTGTCTGTGCACATAATCTGGGTATCAGGAGTGCCTACCAACTGTGAAATTAGACAACCCAGTCAGTTTTTTTCTGGGCTGCCTGGATCAGAAAACATGGGATTCAGCAAGGCATTCAAATTCGGATTTCCTTCCTATGTCACATGCAGGCTCAGTGGAATATACCGCTCCCCATCTCCACCCAGGTCATTGGCACATTGGAGATATGGCTTCCTGACAGAAAATGTTCTACCCGAATGCTTTAGTCCTTGCAATAGTTGAAATTGTAATTGTAGTGTAAAGAGCCTCAAATTAAATATAGAGTGGTGGATTGGTGGGTGGAACGCAGGACTTGCACACAGGAGACTTGGGCTTATAAAAGGCTGTTGCATTTAACAACAGCTTACTTAACATTCTATATTATTAAATTGTGATGGTAACATCATTTATAAATCACCTCACAGTTACCTGTGATACGCCAATATCCGCTGATGAATAGGCTGAATAACACATAAACATGACATTGACTGACTCTGTCTGACTCTGACTGACCAATCAGAGCAGAGTGGGTTTTTTTGGGGATTAAAGAAACAGTGTTTCGGGCTATGGGGTGAAATCAGGTATATTAGTTTTTTTTTGTTTGTTTTTTTTTTTTTTTTTTTAAACATAAAAGCATGAAAATAGTATAATAAGAACCTACACGTCAATCACAAATTCCAGTATTCACATGCCATTTAATCTGCTCAGAGAAAGAGCCAGAAAATAAATTCACCTCTTATTGCTTCCTATTTATGAGCAGCTGGGTGTGCCTTTTTTAGCATTTACTTTCAAACTCCAGCTACTAAAAAAAGAAGCTTGAAGGTGAGGTCATTCACAGGGCAGACTGCCAAGTAATAACCTCCCTAATCGCTTATGCTTCATGCCCATATTTCGACCAAAAAAACCCTCTGTGTGAGAGAAAGAGAGCAAGTCACCCTTATTTGGAACCAGTGCAGGAGCAGCTACTAGACAGTATCACCCCCTCATTAACCCAGCATCTTGATAGCAGCCATTTAGAAGTTTATACATGCTCTGCTTTTGTCTCTCTTTCCCTCTGACCACGACCTCCTCTCTCCCTCCTGCTGTCTCCCGACCTCCCTTGGCACAAAAATAAAAGCAAATTGCTTATCTTTGACATAACACGCCTGTTTTTACTCATGAAAGGCGTCGCACAAATGTAATTCAGGTCAGCGGCCCCCGCTGGTAATCAAGCTGGGACGGTGATTAGGTGAAATTAATCACGGGGCCTCTGTCGCTCACGGCTGACAGCCTGGGAGCCAGATAGGTGTTCTCTTCCCAGGTGACTTCGACACATCAGGCAGAGAGAGTGAAAGACATCAAAGCCAGGAAAAAAAACTTGCATTAGATTAACACCCGAGAGACGGCCCCAAAAAAGGTGTGCGTGGGTCTGTACAAGGATATTGGTGTGTGTTTGTGTGGGTGTGTGTGTGTGTGTAGGTGGAGTGAGGTAATGTGTGTGAGTTTTTGTGCAGGTGTCTGCTTTTTTTTTTTGGCAGGGGGGGTTGAGGGACATGAAAGGAAGGAGCTACGGTTTGATGTGATAATGAAGCACCTTCTTTAATCCTCATTGTCTCTTTTATCCAAACCACTTACTTGTGCCTATTTGTCCAACAAATGTTTTGGTAGGCCTATAAAGCAGAAATCTCCATTCTGATATTCAAACAGGGATATCAATGTTTCCTTTTTGTTCTGCTTGACTTGGGAGGATTCCTCCATGCATGCAACTTGTCTGGCTACACTCACCTGCGCCAGCCCCTGTGTCTTAATATCAGAGAAACCCGGAGCTTTGAGACTTGTCATGGATGGTGGGAGTGAGCAGGAGTGATGCTAAGGTTAGCTCGCCAGAGCGTTTAGCTGTACATGGGCAGATTTACCGGCCTGTGAACCCATAAACCTGCAATTACAAACCCTAACAACTCTGGCGCAGGCGGCCTGTACACCGCAGTTTTCCTCTGGGCTCGGGGATTTAAGCTTCACAATCAGTCAAGCGTGACTTCAGAAGCTAATTGCACAAGAGTGACACGCACACACACTCGCACTCACACAACATCCTTACGGGGTAAAAGACTGATGGTGGAGGTGGAATTTTGTTTGAAATTCATCAAATTTTAATCCAGTGCGTACATTTCCATATTTCCATATTTATCTCTTTGCGCTCCTAGCATCCACTTCCTCCCTGCATATCATTTCGGCCCTATTAATAGCTCAAACCGCTCCTTACCTAACACACAAGCATGCAGGAACACACTCTTGTCACCACAAGGAAAAAGAGAAAAGCCTCCTATCAGGTCCGGCGTTGCAGACATGTGTATCCCAAGGTAGATAGGGCTGTCAATGAATCACTCCATTTCTGCCACAGTTGGTAAATTGACTGTTTGAAGCAGGAAACAGATGAGGGGGAAGCTGGGAAGAGAAGCAGATAAGATGTGGGATTCATACTCTCCTCCTCCACTCTATAATGAATCAGTGTATTTACTTAGCAATCTGCTCCTCTAAAATGGCCCCGCAATCGCTCTGTCTTCTCCAGAGCGTTGTCACCCCCCTCCCCTGTTTCTCCCCACCCCCCCAAAAGGTAATTGCTCTTACCTGAGACACTGTAATGGATCCTGGATGAAGTATTGACCGCTGCTAGATTTTGATTAAGGGGCTGTAGGGCAGAACATGTCTTTAATGAAAGTGAGGAATCAGCATTCTCTGGGCTGGTGCGTCAAGGCTGGATGCTGTGCAGCGTGGCCCAAAAGCACCTTGATTAGGACCTGATCCCCTGCAAATCCAGAGGTGGGCCACAGCTACTGAATTAAAAGAGATGAATTCATCCATTAATAATACCAAAGGCGTGTGTAGTTTTTCTCTGGAGACTTATAATCGTTAAAGATTTGGATATTCATTTACTGTAAGCGGTTTGCGCTCCCTCACGCACACATCCACACGACAGCTTTTTCAATCACTCAATCATCCACCTTGTTGCTCACTCACTGATGCACTAAGTCACTCATTAATTTACCCAATCACTTCCCCCCTTCATATGCAAAAGGTCAGCCTTTATCAGTTAGGATTTTAGCATGAGGGATAACTTGCATTAGCTTCTCTCATCCTCTCCCTTAAATTGCCTTTTTGCTCGTGTTAAAAACTGATTGCATCTCGGACAGAGATGAAAGAGAAACAGCTAGCTCCCCACGTTCTCTGAGCGTGCAAATGGACATAATCTAAAAGGGGGAGTATTAGCATGCTAAAAGACACCACAGCTATGATGAACACCATTTGCCAAGGCTTAATGCGATAGCCGGGTAAGATGATTAACTTTGAATCCATTTAATCAACCACAAGCGCTTTCTCAAATAACCAACTGTCGAGCATCGGGGTAAAACTTCCCTCAGATCTGTTGGGAAATGGGTAGAGTAACAGATGTGTCAAATCACAGAGTGCCCAAATCAGAGCGGAGGCCAGCCAAACATTATTCTTTGAAGTGTCGGACATCAAATATCATTTTGTGCGCAGTATTTGTCATCCTCGGCCGTGTTTGAAGCTCACAATGGAGAGCGCCTTGGAACACAAACTGTAGCAGCTCGCTCATTGACTGGGAAGTCAATGTGCCCTTGGGCTGCATCCTATTGACTTAAGTAGTTCAACTAGTGGGCTTCTCACCTCTTTTCTCACATCGCCCCCTGAGTGCATGCTGATAACAGGCTCTCCTAATGCAATGACAATTCTGACCCTTTCTGTCAGACCTTCAACCACAGGCAATAAAATTATACTAAACCTGGTTTATTATTTATTGTTAACACAGATAAACAAATATACATACATAGCGTGGTCTGTGTGACTGATTGATCACAGCATTGTCCACTCATCAACCACTACATCAACTGAACAACTCATGGGTATTGACAGTGTCCTCTTCTCCTTGTGTTTCCATGCAGACCTTGATGACCCCGTGGTGACGGTGCACCAGAGTATAGGAGAAGCAAAGGAGCAGTTCTACTATGAGCGGACTGTGTTTCTGCGCTGCGTGGCCAATTCCAACCCGCCTGTCCGCTACAGCTGGCATCGTGGGAGAGAGGTCCTGACGCAAGGCTCGGACAAGGGAGTGGAGATCTACGAGCCCTTTTTCACTCAGGTAAGACAGAGGCAACATGACATGGATTAAAGCATTACACCATATGAAGCCCAAGTCTATAACGTATTATGAACAAACTCTGAATGTAATATGTTTATGCACTGTAGAAGTCTAAGTATGTATCCAGTTCATATTCATGATGCTTCATAACACTTGTTGGAACAAGAATCATCTAAAACTGCAAATCACTCTCAGATTTTTTTTTAATGCATTATTAACGGTGAGAGACAAAAAATCCATAAAAGCCAGCATTTTGGATTGAACAGCAGAACAGGTTAGTATTTATTCTGGTGATCATGAGAGAGTGTTTGGATTACAGTGTTTGTTTGTAACCATGATTACTCATTTGGATGGGTAAAAGCTATAATGTTTCAGAGTGAGCAAAGCTTTTTCGTTGAAACAAAGGAGTGTGTTTACTGCACGCACAGCAATTGTGAGGTGATAACCACCATTTAAAAAAGAACAACTGGCATCAACGTCAGTTAAGGCAGGCTGCAGGATGTACAAAAGTAATGAAGTGGAATTTGCTTCTATCTCACAGCATTTTGTCCAGTGATGTAACCTTAATATGAAAGGCTTTGGGTCAAACAAACTCATGACTATCACCCAGGACACAGACATTCACGTCCCATTGTTATTTACCTACATTAATAGTTTTTTACAAAGATAATCTTGTGTTTTGTTTTCCTAACTATAACCAAACAATTTGTTTCCCAATGTTAACAATGACCAGTCCAATCAGATGACATATCCAATCAGATAATTCTCCTTACCTGAATTTTCCCAGTTATTGGATTATCGTGTGCATCTAAACATAAATTTAATTGTTTAAAAAACGCTACAATGACCCTGTTGTTAATAATTAATGATAAAATTTACTTAATACAGCAAACCAAAGCACATGTACTGAGGGCCTTAAATAATGATTGTATGATGCTGATGCTACAACACAGCACACAAACACACTAACAAGTTTAATGACCCCAACAATAGTTACAAAGGTGACATATTGCACAGTAAATGCTGTAAGTTGCCATTTAATTTGATTTTATGTATTGGGAATAGGAGTTCTTAGTATTGGGACTGTTTTTTGGGACATGTTTTTGGTTTCATAACCCTACCCCAAACCCCTAACACCACTCTCTGTTGTACAAGCTATGGGACAGTTACAGCTGTACTCATTAACCCTATGAATAGCACTAGCAGTTTCACTAACCCACTTTCACAAAGTTACATGCATACTGAGTAATTGCGGACACAGAAGGATTGAGTTCTTGCCGTCATCAGTTCTTTCAGTTGTGGATTTTCTTTACAATTTGAAAATTGAGAAACTTTTCCTCGAAAAGGGATCTTGTGCTGTCAACAAAGAACTGATTGAGATTGCTCTGTCACAAGAAAAGGAATTGTAGTTTTTGAATTGATCGGGTTTACTGCGATTTGTATGTTGAACCGAGCAGAGAATGGAAATCTATGAGAAAGAGAAAAAGACATGTGGGAGAGGAAAAAAGGCTTAAGAAACGGAGAGAGAAAGGAAGTGAAATTGATGTTTGGCCAAATGGAGAAAGATGGCTGGGGACTAATGGAGTGGCTGAAGGAGGCTGAAGAAGCTGTGCAACTGGGCCTCATCACACACTTTCCCCTTCTCCATCCTGCTCTCCATACCTCTTTGCTCCGTCATCCTGCCCTCTATTAAAGCTTTAATTGGGTCTGAAAATTTGAGAGCAACCCAAACCCAGAGATTAGCCTTATGACAGTCCAACCCCAAATAAATCCTGACTAAACTCCTAGTAAGTTGCTGATATAAATGGCTAATAACATTATTTTTCAGCAATATGTCTGAACTTGCCCGAAACATACTCAGACAATCAAGTTACAAATTCATAACTGACGACAGCGAGCCTAGGGGGGCGAAGTCGAGTCCATTAGAGTGCAGCCATGCCTCCATTTAGTCCAGGCAGATTTGTGAATTAAGTTGGCTTCTATACCTTCCTCCTTCCATTATTCTTCATTCCAGCTTCATTCCCTCACACCTTTTCCAGGCCACAAAATGTTTTTTTAATATTCCCACTGATACTGTAGAAATGCAGAGGTGGCATTTCAAACTCTGCTCATAATTAAGTGAGGCCCAGAGCTTTGCTTTCATTGTAGAAACTGTCCTCTCTGCTGTCCGTTACTTTCTCCTCCACCTCTCGCTCCATAATTTCTCCCCACAATGTGCCACAGAATAGCACAATTATCGAAGGTATAATGGAGCCGTTTCTCATCCCTCGTCAGATTCCCCCCTCTTTATCGTAGTCAATATGTTTTGATGTTTATGATGGAGGTTGATGTTTTCTTGCTGTGTGATATTCTGTTTGAGCATGTTGCTTCGCTCTTGAGGAGGTAACCATTTAAAGACCAGTTAGCAACATATTGCTCATCACCCAGCTGAGGCACACCCCCCCCCACTTTTAAAGCTCTTTGGTACAGCTTCCTCACTCATTTCCTTGGCCCCCATGCAGTTGTGTTGGTAGTTTTCCTGCTGCTCGCATGAAAAATGTCCTCATTTGCATGATTATTACCATGCATTTTAAGTTCATCAAGCTGGTTTTTATGCAATTGGCCTCATTCACCAATATCTTCCATATTTTTTCTCAAATTTATCTACAGCAGATTCATGAAGGTGTTCCAAAACGGCAGAATTATTCTTATGTGTTCTAATAAATATGAATCACAAATTTTAAGCACAAGCCATTTGCTCTTAATCAGCATTTGCAAATGCCAATCTCCATAAAAAGGCATGAGACTACATGGCTTGAAAACAAAAATCACCACAACTGGTGGTGGAAAGTAACCAAGTACCTTTACTCAAGTGATGTACCTCAGTGCAATTTGCGGGTATGTATACTTTTATTGAAAGTTTTTTTTTTTTGTTCGTGTGACATTATTAACTTTTACTCCACTACATGTTGAGGAAGATATTCCTCTAACATTACATTTAGCTGCCATATTTAGTTACTTTTCAGGCCAAGATGTAACCAGAAAAGCCTAATCAATTTAAAGTGATATTTTCCTGTCATATATAATAAATTCAACATAATAGGAAATTAATTAGTTTAAATCAGCAGAGCCCTACGACGACAACAGTAAAATGCTGCTTACATAAATGCATCAGCAATAATAACCCAATAAATAGATACCTCAGTGTGCCTATTCTGCATAAGGACTACTTTTACTTGTAGTGGAGTAATTTGACTGTGTGGTATTGGTACTTTCACTTAGGTTAGCCATCTGAATGCTTTATTATACACATGTATGATCTAAGAAAATAAGTAGTTAATATGTGTATATTTGCTTGTAACCAAAGAACAAAGAAAACATAGTGGAAATGTCCACCTGACAGTGACAGTGCTCTGCTCTGTAACTTCTGTGCCCTTTACACACAGCCACTAGTCCAGTTCCCGAAGGTCTTGTGTACTCTAGCATTCAATCTTTCCATCGATATGGCCATCAGTCCCCCCCGTCCTATTTGGTTTAATGTGTTTGTCCTTTCCATTCCTTTCTCTGCCCCTTGCATTTTCCAAATAGATTTTCCTTCCACTCTGCCCCCCCCTGCTGCGAGTAAAGCTTGCACTCTGAATACCTCAGACCTCATCTCCTGATATCTGCTCCGAAGCAGAGGAGGTGATGGAGAAAGAAAAGGAAGAATAGTGTGTGGTCCGTGGCTAATCCGATACAATTAAGTTATCCAAGAGCCTCATTGGATATGAAAGACGTGAGTGATTGGCATGTTGTGCGGACTGCCGCAGAGTGTGGCTGACTTATGTTTTAATCTGTCGCCGCCCCCTCCCACCCAGCACCCACACACTGGAGTCAGCCAGATCAAAGGCTCACATCAGCACCGTATCCTCCTGGGCGGGGCTCGCGGTTGACAAGCCCAGCTGGAATCAAACACACATTATAAGGGAGATAGCCGTTTCTGTGGAGGGATCCCCTGCTGAGCCTATCCATATCTCTGTCACTGAATGGGAAAAAATACTGCAGGGCTATTGACTGGAAAGTAATCCACACGTTGCTATCAAGAAGGCTGACACATTAATTTTTCCCTACCATCATTTTTTATAGTGGTTTTACTGTAATATTCTTGCTACCTATTCTTTTTTTCATTTCGGGCTTCATTAAAACCGTATACATATTCATCTCTTTGACCTTTCTTTGGAGCTGTTTGGCCTTTGTCATCTCCGTCCCAGTACATTGCTTTTCTGCATTTCTTGTACTTGATTATGTTGAGATTTTTGCACACATTTGCATACCAGTGTCGGTTTGGTCTGAGCTGCAGGGGGAAACGAAGATTTTGAAGCTGAAGAACCTGCGTCCTCAGGACTACGCCAACTACAGCTGCATCGCCTCCGTCAGAAATGTGTGTGGGATCCCTGACCGCAGTGTTATCTTCAGACTCACCAATAAGACAGGTACTTAAGATTATGGATGTTTCTGCATTTTCATTTTATAAGCATAGTGTACCTTAAATCACCCCAAAAAGTGTCTTTAAATGTCAGACTGACATGGAAACAGACAGATTAAAGCAAACTGCCATATTCTGTAAGTGTAAACTGCCAAAGTTGTCCGTCTTTGCCAGACGTTCTAAGACTCCATTTGCCCTTTTTTCACAGCCTCCCCATCCATCAAGCTGCTGGTGGAGGATCCCATCGTGGTGAACCCCGGCCAGACGGTCTCCTTGGTGTGCATCACCACAGGCGGAGAGCCGCCCCCCATCCTCACCTGGGTCAGCAGCAACGACAGCCTGCCACAGAGGAGCGTGGTGAAGGGGGGCACGCTCACTCTCCCAGCCATCACCTCAGATGAGGCGGGGGTCTACAGCTGCGTGGCCAGCAACAACGTGGGAAACCCGGCCAAGAAGTCCACCACCATTGTGGTGCGAGGTGAGAAGTCGCATGGCACAGATACATGAGACACCCAGTATTAAGATAATTAAGAAAACATGAAATAATCACAGACATTAAAGACTGACACATTATCCTTAAGTTTCCTTTCATCACTTTATTGTTTCAAAGATTACCATTAGAGTCAGATTTCATTTTTATTTCATCATAGAACTGTTTATTTCAGTATGAGACATGTTACTTTATATTGTCACTTCTGACAGTGGAGTTGTCACCAGTCCCTGCACCATCACCTTTAGCAACTGTCAACAGCTACCTCCTGCTGGCTGCAACAGCTAATGCCTACCATGCACTGGAAGACTTTAAAAAGAATTTTAAAAGACCAAAGTCTGACAACTTCTCACATCTGAAGAAATATTTGTTTTTAGTCGCTCACTATAAGGTTTTACAAAGACTAGGGATCTTGCTGGGTCAGTACTTGCAAGACTACTAAATTTTGGATTTTTTTTCCATCCTGCTACTGGTGGAAAATACTATGCCAAACTCCTTTAAAGAAACATGACATTTTAACACAAAATAAAACATCGTGTTTACTTGGCATTAAGATAATCCATAAAGATAAACTGTATCATCATACAAACTTTGCATTTTGGAATTTGACGATGTGAAGGAAGGCAAAGAGTTAGAAAGTCTTTAAAAAAGACTTCTCCCAAATAAGATCTGGTTGATTGATTGAAACGTACTGAATTAAACACAGACTAATAA
>JAOWBC010000383.1:3949511-3964573 GCA_028566105.1 Hypoplectrus providencianus | reverse complement strand
CCTGTTAGTTTCACCTTGTGTTATATATTAGCTAGGTCATTACATTTGCCATTGTTTGTGGCGGTATAAGCACCATTAGCTGGTGGCTGCTGGTTAGCCAACACCATGTTTTAGTGTGACCCATGCAGGCTCAGTATGCAGTGGATATGGTGTACTGCTGCTTTAAAAGAGCTGACATTATCATTAAAACCATATTGCAATGCATTTGGTAACAGCTTGTTTGTATGGGTTTGTAAAGAATGTATGCATGTCGTTCATATTTTCTACGTGTGCAGTTTGACCTTGCAAACACACGGAGCATCAGATTATGCTGATGCTTAATTACAGTTCAGGCTATTTTAAGGCAGCCAAGGACTACACCAGAGGCAAAAGAGTGTGAAACCGTTCATTAAAACACACTGATTTAAAATGTGATTAACACAAATTTAACATGAACAGCAGGGTGAGGGCCATAGCTACTTGTTGGTCATTATCAGAAAAATGTCTCCCAGCTGCTCTTTACCTGAGTGGCACAGAAGGCGGGAGAGCATTAGATCTGCTGTAGCTTATTACTGAAATCTGAAGAAAAAACGTTCTGCGTGGTTGTCATAATAACAGTTTCCTGTCAATGTGGATACATCAAAGTTTAAGGGTACCTTTGCTTATCAGCAGACACATTCAATGTACAGTAAAATGCTATTAAAGTACTTTGAAGGTTAATACTCGAGACAGGCAATTTACGATCTGTAAAGTAAAGCTTTTTGGATATAAGACCTGCATAGATGCCACATTGTGCATAAGGAAATTGACTTTCATACTCTTAAATTGACTGCTATTACTAATCTCAAGGATTAAGGGGTGGTGTGTGACTCGGCTTTCATCTGTGACATAACAGAGGATCCCAGCGCCCTGGATGTAAAACTGCAGAAACCTTTTTTCAGGTGAAGAAAAGGATGCATTAATTAGTGGAAAGCCCTGCAAATGAAACAGAATTCATGGGATGATCCAAATGTGAATCCTTCAGAACTTTCAGAAGTACATCACACACACACACACAAATTAAATCACATTTGAATCAGAGTTGAGCAGATTGGCTCAGAAAGTTCCGCACAGAGTTTTCTGCTTTCATCAAAGAGATTATGCCACAGCTCCATCATCAGGTCGCCTCTGTGCTCAGCCTGTTTGGAAGCATTTATTTATGCAGCCATATACTCCCCGGGATGAAAATCAAATCATGAACAAATCATCTCTGATGGGCCCCCCTGACAGATAAACCCCTTCTCTGCATTGTGAAAGTGCCCATATAGTTGAGGAGTTAAGAACTGAGAGGTTTACATCAAAGAGAAAGTGTCAGGTGTCCCATGGCAGCAAATAAGTCAGAGCACGCTCACCGCAGGCAATCGCTGCAATAAATATCATGCTCTCATTGATGTGTCATATGTCTGGAGCTGACATTGGTTGTCATATGGGATCTTGATGAAGGATCATGGAAATAAAAAGAATCACCTTCTTCCTAAAGATATATATGATTTGTGAATACACAGTCATTGATATGTGGTATTTAAGACTGCAGAGCATTGTACTGAATGTTAAACAGGACTAATATGTAATAATATGATTGACTACATCATGCAGGATACATACATATTGTTATACTTGTTGAGAAATTGATGTGAAAAACTGACACATGCAACCACTTCCTATATAAATGTGCCTGCTTATATAAAATAAGACCTATAATATTTAACTCCTTAAACTCCATCCCTAACAACAAAGTTGATTGGCCAACAACTCTCCAAATGTTTTGAATTTAGCTCCACCCTCTCTCACAAATATGACCATATGGTCCTAATAAAAACCAGGTGACAATCTGCTACACTCACAGCCTGAACCAATGGGTGACATAACTGTGTCCACCTCCTATACATGATGTATGATAAAGTCCCCTCCACTAAAGAAATAGTTTTTCTTTCATGTATTCCCCCTTAAAGTGCCCAACCTTGACTTTAGTGATCTCTATCTGTGCAAAGTGTGTCACTAAAGAGGTTTCTACGTTCATCAAGATGTCTGTACTCTTCCATACAATCTGAGATTAATATGTAAGGCAGACACTTTAGATAAGGTTCAATGCTGTTTTGAAAAGCTAATCATATGCAGAAAAAAAACCCTGAAACATCCAGCGCACATTTCACATCCACTAACGATGTGTCAGGCACTTACTTTTCCAAGATAGCTAGTTAAGAAACAACATTAAAGATGCTAACTACACTCATCGTCTTTATGCATCTGCAAGTCAGAGTTGACTCTTCATCTGAGTGTGGAGGCTTACTGATGTTTGCTTTAACGGAGAAAATAGACCAGACGCTGCACAGAGATAGAAGTTCTCTCTTCCTGACAGATTTCCTTTACACTTTGTGTGTGAAAACCATGTTCAGTAGAATATTAGTCATAGCAGAGTATTTTTACATACTTGATGAGCATTCACTGTGGAGACGTGAAAAGACTTCATAATTTACAGTAGATGTAGAAGCAAAAGGTGCTCTGCCACAAGAGGCAGCTAAATGGATTAACATCTGACAAGAAATTCTTTCCTGAGTAAGTCAGTTCGGAGTGATAAACTAAACTGAAGAAATCCCGTGATTCTGAAAATGTAATGTGGAGATGCTTCGGTGACATCATTAATCAATACATGACAAAGCAAATGAAAAATCAATAAGAACAGAAAATAAATTGGGAACATTCTCATGAGATTGATGAACAGTCAGTGCCGTCAGGGCAGCTGTGTGATCAATTGTTATAAAACTTGAGTGACTTAACAGATGCTGTAGAAATGATGTCGGAACAACACAAAAACTCCTGAGCCTGACAAACACACATAACGACATGTCAAGTAAGCCTGGACGTTGAGAGATACGACTATCAAAGTCAATTAGAAAGGAAGAGAAACTTAAATGACATCACCGCTGGATGGGACTCCGAAGTCCAACAAAACCTCATTCACGTCAAAACGAATTTGAACCAAACAGAATAGATGCAGTGTGAGCTCCTACAGCGGCACCGTTTTATTCTAATTCTGAGACAGACTGATGAACTATGAAAAACAGTCAGGAACGTTATCACATATCTCGCAGCGGCATCGGGATTGCTCTCCTGAGTCTGATGAGCTGTCACCAGCGCAAATGCAATTTTGGGATCAACATGCCGCAGATGAGGAGGGTGGGCGGTGTAAGCGTATATTAGAGGACTACTTTGTTTATAGAAATATATCATGGATTTGATTTGTTTCTTAATAACTTACTGCATATTAAACAGTGAAGCAGCCATAAAAGTGGAGCGATACCATGGAGACACACAGTGCTTCATTCTATCAACATGAATGAACATGTTCATTGTATTTTACCCAGAAACTGGATGTATCATTATGAATCAGTCTATGTTGTCTGACACTTGAAGCTGATCCCTCCTCACTGCTGCTACCGAGCGTCTGGATAGACATATTTCCATATTAAAGGATGAGGGTGGGTGTGTTCGGATAAGGATGTGTTAAAATTCTCACCAGTCGCAGCATGTTGTATGTTAGATGTCTGAATTTAGAATGGGTGTTTCTTCTTTGACTATCACTTCTGTCTGTGTTCCAGTATTTATGTCTAAACCCTCAGATATAATATTTATATAATGTACCAAATAAGTATATGTTGAAAGATGCAAGACGTTTGAATTCTTAAAAGTGTTCTTACATGTATGAGTTGTGCATGTTGCTCAGCTGATTTTTGACACAGATAATAATTGAAAGTTGGAATTAGATATACCTTTTTTTTGTGTTTGTTTTGGTTTTGCATAAAACCCTAATACGTTTCTAAAGGATTCAAAGGATTTATCATAATTTTTTGGTGTGAATATAACATTACACATTGCCTTATGTTTGGAGCTTATTGTGGCATCAGTGCTGTTGTCTTTTCCTGGTTTAGGAAAATGTATCATTTTCTGAACATACTGCTGCTCTCGCTGTGCTGTTGTTTGAGCTTTACCCAAATAGTCGTTATATCCATATAACTGGTGATTACTTATCAAGAATCTCTTTGGTAAATATTTTGTAAAGGCACTATTAGTCAACACTACATGATCAAAAATGTGGTGTTTGATCAAAAAATACTGTGGATTTCCTCTTATGATTAATACACATACAGAGTGAGACATTTTACTGTTGAAGATTTTACTTGTCAGTCGTGTTCAGGTGACGGACCCAAAAATATCTTTGACATTTCTGTCGTGACATTTCCTGATCCATACGGGCTGACATATACCTTTTTATCAGCCGATACATTGCCCGGTTAATAAAAGAAGTTGACTTCAGAGTCAACAACAGTGCAGACAGAGGGCTGAACAGTCCACTTCCACTCCCCATCGACTGGTTTGAGATGGCCCTTAAAATGGCAAACCCACCAAGTGAAATGGAGGCGGAGTGGACGGGGTGAGGCTGCAGTGACCCAGAATGGATTTGAACCTGCATTCCTCTCTTTACCCAGATTCCTCTTCACCTGCAAACCATTAATGCATGAATGCAATCCAATTCTTATGAAATTAGACTTAAAACACTTTGAAATAACCATGACTGTGCCCTTCCGTCACTGCTAAATTATTATCCAACCATGTAGGGATTAGGAAGAGCCTTTTTTTTATACTCCTATAACTTTTACATGTTGCGTCTTCTGTAGCTGACCTTGAAAAGAAAATAATTGCCAAACTCACACATGGAAATTGTGTATTTTATTTCAATTGTGTTTGATTAAACATACAGCCCAGTCTCTCCACTGGCAACTTCTTACTGACGTGATACTTTGAAGTGAGGAGAAAAGGAAAATTGAAAGAGGATAAGCCAGGCTCGAGGCTAGAGCACAGGCAGACCTTTACTTGCTCTTTGTCTGTATGTGTGTGTGTGTGCGTGTGTGTGTGTGTGTGTGTGTGTGTGCAAGAAAGAAAGAAAGAAAATTCTTTCTGTGTGCTTACTAATATATTTCCACATGTATTTGTATGGTTCCTGATTTCATTTTTCTGAGTATCTTATTGAAAAGAAACAATAAAGCAAGATTGCAAAGATGCTGCTCATGGCTAAAGAATATATAGTGCATAGAGTGCAGCCTTGAAGAGGTGTTGAAATGTTTAGAATTGCAAGCACTTTGAAAGAAATGTCTGCCATGGTGCATCTGTGTTGATATTCATGTGCATATCCTGCATGTGTACATAAAATACCAATTGATCGTGTTCTGCTATACTGACTTAATGTTGCGTGCTCTGCAGAGTCACCCTGTGGCCTCCTGGTTGCAGCTCTCAGCTTGTTCACCCTCTCCTCCAGTCCTTGAGAAGCCCTCTCAAACTGCTGTTGCCAAAGGGGGCTGTGTGTGTGAAAACACACATCTCTCCCCAGCAGATGGTATTTTCTCTGGCCATACTGTCCCACCAGCCAGACTGCCTTCCAGGGCTTGGCCATCTCCACAGCGGGCCCAGCAGGCTACTGGCATCCCATCACCCTGCTGACAAGATCCTTTTTATGGATTAGGGGTCCGAAACACGTCTTCAAATGCAGGTCAATACCCTCCCCCCCGGCCACTCGAGTGTTTTTGTCCCGCACACAAACACCACTTTGTGATATATCTGCTGCGACAATGCAAAGATACTCTGTGCTGGTTGTTCTTTCCTGTCTTCTGTTGCTCCAATATGAGTAGGCAGCTCTCAAACGGAGAGTTGGTGAGTTGAGACAGCACTGTCTGTAGATGGTGTTGTTGAAATGGGCAGCTGGTCTGGCATTTTGGCTTTCATGTCTCCTCTCACACGCAGACACGACTCTGTGCATGTGTTTCCCGTCTTTTTGAGGAGCAATGTGTTTCCCCCCTGTGTGATGTGGAGAAATGAGCATTGCTGCAGCTATCAAAGATTCAAAATCAAACGCAGCTGAGTTGTCGTTGGATTTTCTCGACAACTCCTCCAGGGATTCCTGAGAAAATCAGGTATGAAGCGTTTACACCCAAGGCATCCATCATTCCGACCTGCTAACATAGACACGACTAATCCGGCACACTCACACACATTCATGTGAAACACACCAGCTACCATCCACACTTTGTAACTCTGATTGGAAGCATGCTGTTATTTATAGAGAAGCAAAAAATGCAATCTTTTTCTGTGTGAGCTCCCGCTGTTTATATTTAGACTGTTTGGTGGGGAGAAAACAATCATGACATGCCTTGTAAAAACCTGGCTGTCAGCATGTGAATCAACATGTGAATGACCCTTATCAAATTTGCTTTGGAATAAATTCTGGTCGAAGGCTGAATATATTTCCATTCATGAATGCCAGATTTAATGGCTGGATGGCCAGAACTGGCACAGGCGGGCCAGTCTCTTGGGCTGCGGCCCTAAGGACTGTCTGTGTGTATTTGTATGTGTGTGAGTGCGCCTGTACATGCCTGTTTTTTGTTTGTGCATTCAGCTCCCGTGTGTGCATGCGAATCCTTTTTGACATAAATTAAAGCCAGAGGTCGGCCTGAAGGTTGGGAGCAGCATTTAGGACTCATTTTCCTTCCCGCCAAAGTACGGACAAGTGTGAGTGGCCGCGATATTGTAAAGGTGCTGATGCATGGGGCGGGATGTGTCTGCGCTAATGTGAAGACGCGTGGAGTGATAATAGGAAAATGGAAGGCGTTTGGAATGGCGGTATGAATGCGTGTTTGCACGTGAGTGTGTTTTGAAGCATGCTAATGGCCGATGTCCTTTTTTTCGTGTTTAACCTTGAGCGAATGTGAGGAGAGTGGCAGTTAGAGGGACATCCATCTGGCTCTGAGAGATGAGTTCAGCCTCACATGCTGATATTCTCTGCAAGAGTGAGTGGAGAGAACAGTGTGATGCCTGCCGTGAGACAGACACACAGGAGTGACTGAAAAATGAGATGGACTGATGGGTAGACAGGAGGATTATGATTCAGAGAGAGGACGGAGTGAGACGCGTTTTTTTCTTCTCTCGCAGACAAAGAGTGCACTGGAGAGAATGCGAGGTGGGGGGGAACACATTCAGACAGCCTTTTCTTGCAGTGTTGCTGCATTTGTGTAAGTGAGGCCATTGTGTCGTTGTCATTTTGTGCCCACATACGTGCATGTCATAATCAGTATGTCAGGGCTGTGTGTACTTTTGCCCTGCTAAGAAGCTCCCCTGAGGTGGTATTGTAATCCCGCCGTGTGACATGAGCTCTCTGTAGAAGAAGGCCTCAACCGAGGCTTTTCTCTTTGTGTGATTATCTGCGCTTTTCATGTTCAGGCCACCCATTATTCCCACAGGCTATTAAAGCTATGGAGAATCATACAGAGTCGCCGCGGGGAAAAGCACTTCAGTTTGCGGTAAAGAAAAAAGGAACACAGGAACACTATAATATGTTCGGTAATGATCCAAAAGAATTGAATATCCAGTGAATCACCATTGAACCGCATGTAATATCTCAAGCAAAATAGGTTACGGGGAGGCATGTAATGCAAATGTAAGCACAAGCACAGCCTCCATCTCTTCTCTTTATATTACCATGAAGAAAGTAGCTCCTGTAAGTGTGGCTATAGTGGATGTTTTACTGCTTGGCATGTTGCCACAGTCAAGGTTCAATGACAGGAAGCTCTGATGGTGATAAAAGGAAACCGGCTTCCGAAAATTCATCAATAATTCATGTAGAATTTGTTTGTGCGTAGGTTGACTTGTGTTTTGTGCCCCAGCGCCTGTGATACTGGCAATGTTTTTTAAAAATAACGCTGTATTTTCTGCGCTGGTGCCGGAGATGTGTGTTTACATTTCTGCTTATTCTGCTGTTGATTTCTTGCTTTCGTTTGCACCTAATAAAGGAGCTACCGCTTCACCAGCCTTCCCTAACAACTTGTGGTATGTTGTAAATGAATCCTGCTGCGAGCCCTTAATATTTATCATGCAGTACAAACAGTAAAGATGATCTTTTTAAGGCTTGTAGTGTTTGTTTTTCACTCTGACAGTTTCATTCAAACTATGCTGATTTTCAGACAGGGGTTTGTGATGTTTGTGTCTAAGCAACAGCTGGCATGTCAACAGAATGTAACATCGTGCTTCATAAAGGTTAGCATAAAAGCTCCGTCTTGACCTTTTTTTGGCAGAGCTTTCAATCAAACATCAGTAAACGTTTGCTCACTTTTATAAACTAACCACTACCTATCAGATATCAGACAAAAGACTCTAAGGATTCAGTTACATCACAATAGGAGCACTGATTTGAACTTAATTCAGGCTGAAATCTAAAAATCAAGAGCAGAGGAGCTGTTAACGTGAAGCAAGTAAAGCTTGTTTTATAAGAAGTGCTACCACAAGAAACACAATGAGTCATGCGATGCGACTGTACCAGAAACACAGGATAACTTTAACAGAGTTAGTCTCAAAGCACTTACAACTATTTCACTTTTCCACCTAGCAATGTCTAAAAAATACAAGAACTGATGCAGTTGTCATAGTTTTGTAGAGTTCACTATCCAGAATATTTACAACACTTTTCAAACCCAGCTTGATGAAACACCAAAATGTGATAGGACTTCTGAAAATGCACAGAAACATTTTTGCACTCTGTAGAGGTGCTGTTTATCTTTTCTAAATAGTTAATGCGCTAAACCAGAGATTGACTGCAGTTGCTGCAGGCATCCACCCGCTGCTCTAATGCTCCCGGCTCCTCAGTGTTACCTGTTACAGTCAGTGACTGTTAAGTTAGATAAATTATGTTTGAATCAAACACTGGCTCCACTTCCTTTACTGTCGTTCAGAGTGATCATCATTTCAACTGATGGTGTTTCAGGAGGTCAGGACAGGTCACGCTTCAGGGTTGGCTGCGATTTCATTACGGAGCTTTGACCACGATCCATACTTTTTATTTCTCTGACTGTGTGAAAGTCAGACATCCCACTGGACCCTAATATCTGCAAAAATATATGTAGTATATCACTGCCCATGCTTCTAGCTGTATGGCAAAAGGCATCATTTTTCATTTCCAAAGGCCGAATTTTCAGTGTTTGAAATTAAAATTAAAATTAAAGAACGAATTGATAATCAACATTTTGTCTCTTCAAATATAACATTTCAATCATGGATGAATTGACTTGCAGCATACATTATTGTTGTGGACAGTGAATCATGTGAGACAGAGAGACACACACCCCTTCTCAGTTGTCATGGAGATGAATCTGAGCTCAAAACATCTGTCTCCATAACAACTGAGCAAATCCGCTAATAAAGACTGTAACATATGATGTAAAGCTCCAGGAAAAGCAAGTACAGTAGGTGGACCATAGGTTGTTATTTGTTACTAACGCGTTAATGTTTATCACAGGCAGTGGTGGAGGAACTATTCAGATCCACTACTTCAGAAAAAGTCCCAATACCAAACTGTGAACATAGTACTGTGCACGTAAAAATCCTGCATTCAAAACTAGTTTAAGTAAAAGCACTAAAACTATCATTGCAGTATATATTCTAAATGTATAAATTCATAAACTTGGAATGGAAATTATTAGGTGAAATACACAAACCTAAAAATTGTAGTTGAGTAAATGGACTTATTTACATTCCACCGCTGAGTACAGTGTTATTATGTTGCTTACATATGGTGCTAGTTATGCACATTCAGACTCATTAAGTCTTTCTGTGTACACACATACGCCTCAGATATTGATGAGGTCCTGGAAATTGTGAAACAATAGTCGTAGACACAGTTTACCTGCAGAGCAAATGGGAAAGTTCTGTTCCCAAGCTGAGCTGTCGTTAAAGATTCATGTGACTTTTGCCATGAATTGGTTATCAGAAGTGGGGGAGAAGAGTGACAGCGCACCATCACCCGATAAAGTCTCCCGAGTCTGCACTTCTCACCTCCCTCTCACACTCTCCGCAGTCTCCTTTTAAGATACCTCCAGTTTGGGATTCTCTCCCATGCATAAGGGAACACACGTCTTTTTAGTCAGTGCAGCTGTCCAGCAAAATTTACTACAACCAGGTGAAGTAATGCCCACTTATCTCTCTTGTACACAAATGTAGTCGATTTACAGCAGGGCCTACTTGCTATTCAATATTTATGGTCAGATAAAATTGCAGCGATGGAGGTGTGAATGTGAAGGAGGCAGGGAGGGAACAAATTCTGAAATATGCATGAGTGCACATACGCGGCGCTGACCATTTTGACGTGCACTGTTGCTCTGTGCGGAAACGCCAAGTCACCGACGGGGGAAGTGTGGGACAGATAGGGAATGGACTATGCAGATTTAATCAGATGTTCTTACTCCTGGTTAAACTTATAGTGAAGTTCTCTGGTTGTGGAATAAAAATGGAAATCTGTGCAGTTGATTTAATACACATTTGCATAGCATGGTTGACTATGTTTCTAGGCCAAGCTGATATATAATAAGTCCACATTAAACCTTTTCTGTATTTTTCCGCAAATGAGCTCTCAAAGGCCTTAATCTGATTATTTACATTAAAACAGGGAGAAGAGATGGTTGCAGATAGTCATATATGTATATATATGAAAATCTAATTGTTAGCTGTGATGCTAGGTGGTGACAGGTTCTGCACAGAATAATAATAAAGCAAGTCTCCTTGGTGTGCTCATATTATCATAGATATTAAAAAGAAGAGCATGAGCAGCCAGGTCAGTGAGGACTATAATCTGTTCTTCCCTTACATCAGGGATGAGTCCAGAACTTGGGAGTCATGAATATGCAAAGTAGGATGGAGGACGGAGGATATGATAATTGAATATTTTACTGCGTTGACCTCGACACGTGGCGCTAGCCTCAGTACATCTACTCAACAAACAGAGACAAATAACCTAAACCCTAAGGGTTTTCTCATTACGCCCTCATTGGCTGGACTCAGCTCCTATAGGAAACCCAGCAGTGTTGTTTCTTGTGACCATTAATGGCTGAAATGTCATCTATAGACTTAGCAGATCCTTAGAAGAGTTGCATGTTATGCTAGTAATTACACTAATTTACATAAAGAGCTAAAAACCTATACAGCTATAATTTAGCTGCTCGTTAGGGTGATCAAAGTCATTATGTGTGTTTGTGTCCAGAAAGTTCACACTCTTATCATGGTGCAGTCATGTATCCTTTCCTCATTAGCTTACTTGTGTAAAATGTTAGCTAATACCAGAAGTTGACCGTGTTTTTGCTTTTTAGTCTGCGTCAAAAGGTGATCTAAGAATCTAATCTGTGCTTTTGGTCTATGTCTATGCCTAGTATACTGATTTAAATTATATCATTCTGAGTTCTCGTCCGTCAGCTTACATCTATTCAGCCCTGTTACAGTGTGAAGGTCTATGAATGAATACATGTTCCTTTAACATGAATAGTTAAACAGTTAAATAATGCACAGTTACTCAGAAATGTGAGCAATGAAAGGGCTACAGCTGACATTTCTGAGGTTAATTTGCACCAGTTGGCATTTAATAAGGATTCCTGACCCTTACACTCTTGAAAAACCTTGAAACATGTAACTTATCGTAAATGTTACTCATCAGACAATGACTGCTCTGCTTCCTGCTTCCGCCTGTTTCACTCACATCTACCTGAGTAGTCATTTTTCACTACGAGGTAATGAATGTGTAGTGAAGTAATGTGAAGGCCACATTCAGACTAGTCTATGCTTAAAAACGTCACTGTAAAAGTTTTAGACTGTGGTCCGCTGCCATCTCGCTGTTGTAGTGGGAGTGATATGGTGATTCAGAGTTTAAAGGCAGATGCATTTCTCAGTCCGAGTTAGGCGAGGTGGATGTGTTGAACAGACAGCAGACTCTCACCCAGGAGAATGGGGTTCATGTCACATGTGAAAACTAAAGATTCCTTTACTTTACAGTCTATTTTGTTGTTTAGGTTGGAAATGTTGTTGCCACAGTGTGTTGTTATTGGATTGTAGGGGTCACGTTTGAGTTAGATTAAGCACTTCCTGTTGTCAGTAATGTCTATCCACGCAGCTGCAGAACTGAATATGTTCAAAAGGTCCTATTTTGCTTTCCAGCTCGACTTTGTGTTTGCTCACATGGGTGATAATAAATAAATCGCAGCTTAAAATTTATCCCAAAATTACATTTAAAATGCTTTGCCCCAGTACCTGAAGCAGTGCCCAAACTAATACATAAAGTGGTGTTCATTGAAATGTATTAGTCATGGTGGGAAGGGAATTGCTGATAAAGGCGTGACACTAATAATGTGTTTGACAGTAAACACAAAAGAAGGGTGGATTCACATTATGCAAAAGTGGAAATATAATTATATTTAGATTATAGAAATGTCATTCCAAATGCACAAGTTGATTTTAAATTCAATTTAGGCAAACAAAATGCTTCCCAAAGAAATACAATTGTCAGCAACAAAACAAATTTGGAATAAAATTGCCAGTATTATTTGCTGACTATCACAGTGCAGTGGTTCAGTCACCATCGAGAACATCATGTTCTCCTACATCATCTTACTCACAGATCTGCAGCTGAATATCTGGAGATTGTTGGAAGATGCTGACCAGTCTTTTCAAACCAGGCCAATCAATCACAGATAGACAGGATTTTCTTTGCACCACATCACATACATCATTTACAGACATATACAGTACCTTCTGTCAACAATGGACCTTAAGTGATGTGGATTTTTTTTTCAATCTTGCAGCAGCAAAATATTTCTCCAGAGCAGTGACAGTTATTTGTTTGGCCTGTTTACCCTTTTGCTGTGGTTATTCGCAACACTTGAAACTAGAAAGGGCACTCACAATTTCTATGGCAGGGCCATGCCCTATCTCAACAATGTTGACAAAGGTGAATAATAATGTGCGTATCTGCTCTGTGATTCAGATCCATTCCAACAATTATTGGCTTCAACCTTGGCCCACGCTGCAACCTTCCACAAAGTTTCAGTCCAGCAGTTTTTCCATAACCTTGCTGATAGACAAACCAAACCAACAAGTCTTTCAGGGAGGTAATTGCTATCAGCAACTCCCAGCAATGACTTGAGTTCATTCATCTGACAGACAACTTTACAAACAAAGATTAAATCTTTCAAGGGAAACTAAATGGACCGCAGCACACTGAATGATTTATCAACTACCAATGTACCACGGATTTGCAGCCTTTTATTGTGCAAAAAGACTAAGAATGTAGCACCACTGAGTCTTCATCAGAGCCTAAGTGGAATGATATAGACATGGGCAAATAATTCTGATTGTATGACCAAGATTAATGTTGTGGAGACCAAAGTGTCCAAGCTCCACAGCCCATGCACTATAGTCACATCAGGAAAAAGGCCACACATCATCTCTTATACTATAAGAGATAAAACAAAAAAGTAACAAATAAAATAAGTACAGACACTGCATGCATTTCATGACAAAAGTGTCACAAACTCAGTTCTTCATGTAAGCTGTTAAAGGGAGAGGCATTTCGGATTCATTCTCTTGAAGGAAGACTTTGCAAATTCTCAACTGGCTCTGTCACTGCAGCGTGAGCAGCACAGCACCCAGAGCTCCGTGCTCCCCCAGCAGCAAGAGTCCAACGTGTCAGTCAGTGTGAACGGCTTCATGTGAGCACATATATGAGTCAAATATTCATTTTCATGAGACACAATGATCGCTAGAAGTAAGAAGATTGTTTTTCTGAATAAGGGTAAAAAACTGAATATTTTGTGTGGATGAACCTGTCAGTGTGTGCTGGTTGAACCAGTCTGACTATCAAATGTGAGAACTGAGCATCGGAGGCACTGAGTTGACATTTTTGGAAACGCTTACAGGGACTGTCCAGAGTTTATCTAGTATGATTTTGAAACCTCCATCAGGCAAGAATATGGAGGAGATGGAGATGTCCCGGGAGGTAACAGCAGTACAGAAGTTCCTGTTCTACTCACCAACAGAGAGTCCCTATCTGTATCTTGAGCCGTATAAAGATCAGGCCTGGCCTTCCAGTGAAGTCGAGCTGGCTCTGTGACTGTTAAGTGCCTAGTTGTCACAGTTCTTTAAGTTGAGAGGAGAATATACTTGAGCCGCTGGAATGTATAAAAAAGGGAGCACAGTTAATCCAAAGGTTTATCTGCTGTCACCTGTGACAGCACAATGACTTGTGTAATGTGTGTGTGTGTTCGTGGATGAGATAATGCTTTCTTAAGAAGCTACCAGCTCTGCTGAGGTTGACGCAGAGACACAAAAGCCTTTGCAAACTGTCAAGATGGAACTACAACTCTGTCTTGGGCCATTTTTACTGTCTGACATATATGATTGAAGGAAATCTGTCTTTACCTACTTCATGTTAGCTCATTAACCTTCTACTGCGTATGTTGGTAAGGAAATTGAATCTGTATGTAGTACACTGCGATGCAGAGCTGAGTTGGGATTGGAAGTGAACGTGGGTTGCAGGTAATGCTTTGTATTATTTTCATATTTATAAAGGTCACAGACATCTGCTGCTTATGCTAATTGCCACAGTTTCCACACTAGCACCACTAAATTATACACGCCATGATTGATAGTTACTGCCACTGAGAATACGAATATATGGGATACGAGAATGCACAGCAGCGTTTGGGAGAAACTGTTTGTTGACATGACTTGTAATATTTGTATCTGACACGCGTCAGAAATAGGATTCTCTGGCTGCCGTCGCTGATTTCAAACGCGAGGAGAAGGATCATGTCAAGGAGGCGTGTGTCACTCGTCTCTCCCCTCTATGTGCAGCTCGGCAGGCATCACAATGTTTTGCACATTCAATTTCCTGTGTTTAAATCTGACACGCAGGTTTTGTTTTTCGTTTTCCCTTTACCAAACTGAATATGATAATGTCACTCGGGAATTGCTAGATGAAAAGATTTCCATGGTGCCGTCAGCTTTTTTTTCCCTTTTTTTTTTTTTTTTGCAGAGGAGATGAATTGAACAGTAGGCGCAGGGTTTGGAACCAATACAGCATGCATTATAATGAAATCATCTTCTTTTAGGAGCTATGCTTTGAAAATGGAGTTTGCAAACCAAATTGGATTAGAAATGGTGGATATTTTGTTAGGTATCTCTCC
>JAOWBC010000383.1:3932517-3949411 GCA_028566105.1 Hypoplectrus providencianus | reverse complement strand
AGGAGCTATGCTTTGAAAATGGAGTTTGCAAACCAAATTGGATTAGAAATGGTGGATATTTTGTTAGGTATCTCTCCAATTTCACAGTGTGTGTTTGCGTGTGTGGGATTGTGAGAGTGTGTATGAACCTGCTCGGATGCTGTAGGATTCTTCAGTCCGTAGCTATCAATATTAATGTTGATTCAAAGCCTTAGTCTTCAAAAACAAACTTACAATTCGCTTTATCTGTTAAGTTTTCTATTTGACCCTTCAGCTGCATCAAAAGCTAAACTTGCTGCTGTTTTTTCAGAGGAACAGTTACAGTTGTCATATCCGTGTCTACTCTTCCACTTGTGGTGTAATATCACTTTTATGATTCCACAACCCTGCTGCTGAGGTGACACATCTGAACGAGCAAGAAACATTCACAATACTGTGCTCACATTAGTTACATTAGGTTGTGGTGACACAGTGCAGTCTTTCTATGCATTTTAATAATGTGCAAAGTGCTCAAAGAAGAGGGGGGTACTTTATTATTCCCGCAAGAGGAAATGTAATATTTTGAAGGCTTAGCAGGTACGAGTATCACAGTCGGGTTTACAGTACATTCACTGGAGATGTATAACAACGATTTACAGCCTAAGTGCGGACATTGAGCAAAGTAAAAAATCTATTTAAAAAATCTATAAAATCCTGTCTTTGGGATTACATCTCAAAAAAAATCACATCGATATGACAAGCAGAGCCGTAACCTACGGTAAATGTTTGAGGATTGTTCCATCAGCCTGTTGCACTCTGGCACAAGGAACAAATAAATGTAGTTCTAATCAAATGGATTATCTCTTCACAGCTTTAAAAAAGGGGCGATTCTGGATCACTCCTGACCCCTACCACAATGACGACAACATCCAGATTGGACGTGAAGTCAAGATATCTTGTCAGGTATATCAAACACACTCATATATGAATATAAGATATCATAAATCATCCATTCAGTGCTAATAACAACCTGCTGTGTGTCCCAGGTGGAAGCGACCCCACCAGAGGAGCTGACTTTTAGCTGGCTGAAGAACGGCCGCGCCCTGCGGAGCTCGGAGCGTATGGTCATCACCCAGACGGACCCCGACATCTCCCCCGGGACCACCAACCTGGACATCATAGACCTGAAGTTCACAGACTTCGGCACGTACACCTGCGTGGCTGCGCTGAAGGGAGGAGGCATCCCAGAGATCAGCATTGACGTCAACATCTCTTCCACAACTGGTGAGCCTCACACCCCTGTGTGCCACTGACGCATCTACACACCTCCCTCAACACATCTGACTCATACATGACACCATACACACATGCCTCAGAAGATCATGACAGCCTTATAGCCATGCCTAAAAACTATGGCAGTGTTTCTTAGACTGTGGGGCGCATTACTCCAACTTTCTAAAGAAAATAACACAATCCTATCTGTTTTAATCTAGTTTTCTGTAATTATGTCCAGCCAGGTTATCTAAACTATTTCTTTGTGAAAACGAAAGCTACATCCACAATCAAACATTTTTTGTTTTTAATTGAGATTATTATGATTTAGATTAATTAAAGATCTTAGTCTTCATCAGCATCTTGGCATTATTTCTGGACATGTCCATGCCAGTGTAAACATAGTGTGGGTCTGATATCACCACAGGATAAGAGGTCGCAACTGGATCAAATATAATCCTGTTGTCAAAAATATCGTTTTTTTTATATAAATACATTCAATGTTCAACACACACCGCTGCAGTGTCCACATAGACCCAACTCCTCTCCTTTACTCACTGCGCTGTCCTCAGGTTACTTATTTCATTTGCTCAGGTTTTTTTATGGTCATTCTTCTCTCCTTCAACATCGGTATGTAGTTTTGAAGGCTTATGCTAAAATAACTCTGAACATAGCTTCCATAACTACTACAACCATCTGGCAAATAACTAGTGCCTCAATGAGCATTTATGAAGGCCAGGTGTAAAATAACTTTAATGTTCAGCTTGGTATTCCTCTCAAAGTAAGTGCCCTATATATTGTAAAAAGAAAAAAAAAGATAGGAATCGTGACCATAAAGTGAAAAAAGACCAGGTTATGAATAAAAGTATATTTTAATTTCAGTGGTCACTTTGCCCAAATCATAATTTCCCACTTTTATTATTATAACTGCAGAAAATTTTGTCTTATATTCTAACATCCACATATCTTCACTTGAGATTTTTGCAGCTCAACACATTGGAGGTGAAATGATGATTTGTCTGACACTGAGGTCAGGACTGGATTATCCAGACTAATTTGGATATTGTTTTATTTCTTAAATAGAACAAACAAAGCTTCGCTATCATTGTGCCGGGATGGCAATGTCCCAAATCTCCAAGGCTGTAGAAACTCAATTTATTGTCTGAAAGATTTTTATTGCGCCCGATTTGGGTGAACTGTCCATCTGTGCTCTCCACAGGATAAGAATGCTTCTATGTCTTCTTTAGACTGTTGGTCACTGCCTGAATAAATTCCAGGAATCTTTCCCACTCAAGTGTTCAAGAACCACCATCTTCCAATGTAATTCCTAGTTACTGCACACACCGACCACAGCACCAACAATCACTGTTCAATTGGCTTCGTGTGAACTAAAGCTGACTCCATCAGTCCCACTAATCAGAGACTAAACATCCATCATCCTCCCATCTAATTGGCTGCTTCCACCATTGTTCCAACTAACGTTATATGTATACAGCATGTCGATAACAACATACCAGTCCACTTGTCTACTGAGCAGCATCATTCCGGTTTCAGCGCTGGCATGTTGAGTAGTTTAAGAACCAGAACAGCGTCACAGCAGCTCTTCATTGTGTCTTTTAGATACTCTGCTCTCCTGTTGTAAACGGTTGTTTCAAAGGAAGGCGTAGGTGCTTATGATAAAATCATTCAATCTTTAAAAGTGTTATCAAAGGACACAATCTGCTGTCAAACATGCTTTTTTTATATCTATTGTTTCATATTCCAACATCAATCAACCCTCTCCCCTGTCAGATTTTATAAGAAAGAAGCCTAGAACTGCTTCTCAGCAACAAAAGAGATCCTGACTTTTAAAAAGATTGCTACATAGCACATTGAGTACAGTTAACAATAGGTTTTGTGCTTACTCACTTCCTGCAGGGCTCTGCAGAAATGGTGAAAAGCAGAGGTTAGAGAGACAAAGCTGTAACAAACTTAATTGGACAGGAATGGTGGTCTTTATGTGTAATCACCAGTGTGAGGTCAATCAGTGTGCAGCAAGTGTTTCAGTGTCACCGGGCATTACTTCAATCTGCCACGCCGAGGGGTGTGACCCGATCCAGCCCGTGCCTCAAGAGACGCCACGGCTGGGAGTCCTGGTCGCTGCTCGCGCATCACACAGCTTCTGATTCTCTATGTGGAGGAATTCCCGCACAGGTGGCATCTGTTTATGCTCTGACATGTGTTCAGAACTGATAAGTGACTTTTCGGGTTGTGTGATATTTCACGACTTCTGATTGGGTTCACAGCGAGCTTCATCCACACACATCAACAGGCACATTTTCACACACCCACTTTTTTTTTACCTCCACTCACATCGTGTTTTTCCTTGGCACACACACCTCGCTGCCACTCACAGCGTGAACATGAAAGCAGTGTGTCGACCTTGGGTGCATAATTATTGTTAGATAATCCTTTGATAATCCCTGCGCTATAAAACAGTGGGATCAATCGCACCTGCCAAGATTGTTTCCTCATTATCTTTTAAGTAGTGCAGTCTCTTCTTTTGGAGTGCCTGGGCGATGGCAATGCATTAACACAGACCCTTTAATGTGTAAAAAAAAAAAAACACACGGTGCTGTCTGACTGAGGAAATAACCCAGGAAATGACTGACTCTGTTGTGATCATATGAAATGAAAGGTTTCCTTAAGGCTTCGATGTGATTGCTTCTTAAGCTTTCATTGTTCCAGTCAGATGTGTGGGTATGAAATATTATGAAAGTGTTGCATTGTCATAAAGCTGTTTCTGTCATAGGAAATAATATACGAATTTTGCTTCTGCCAGTAACAATCCCAGCCGCTTTACCTGGATGTGACTGGGCTGTTTTCCTGCAGAATACTTGTCATGTGTGCTGCTTCTTTCAGTCGGATTGATGCCGTGCATCAGAGAAGTGTCTTCACTGAGCGGCACAGTGTTGCTGTTGTGTACTAAAGCGCCTTGTGCCTCTGCTGTGCCATACGCCTGCAGCCTGTTTTGGGGTGAATAAGCCCTGTTTTTGTTCCTCTGCCGGTTCTCCTGAAGGGAGAAAGCCCGAGCCGCAATTAGAAGTCCTAATAAAAGCGTTTAGAGGAGATTACGCTGCAGGTCTGCCAGGGTTTCGTGCTGGGGAAGTGGTTGGAAAGCGATAGAGCCTAAAGTGTCTCTAGTCTGAACACTTTGGAGCTTACACGCTGTTCCAGCATTGGCTCCACTTCCAGATTCCAAACCCGGACTTAGCCCCAGCCCACAGCACATCTTTATAAAAGAGAATATTTATTATTATCTTCCATTCTTCCAAATTTTGATGAGCACAGGCTTCAACGGCCTTCATGATTTTTCCCCTTTGCAAAACACCACTAATATTTACTATCATGGCATGCTCATTAAATAAGCAACTTCTTTTCCTCGTCTGGGCTCCCAGAGAGGTTAATGCTTATTTATGAGCATGATCTGAAAACGAGGACACAGACCTCCCCTTTGGATACTGTCAACATTAAGAACCACAGGACACAGGAACAGCTGAAGAAGAATTACGAGCATTCATGTAAAACATAAAACATCCCATAAACTTCTAACAGGAACTAGCTGATTAATCTTCTCATTAGTACACATGTTAAATGTGTGTTTAGTGGGTGTGTCTTGCTGGATGATTGTCAGATGATGTAACTATTGCCATTCTATGTCTCTGGAAGTTTATTGGGCTTCAGATTGGAACGACCATTGGGACCATTTTGGAGATAAATCTTTAATAGCATGTGGAGTTACAGACAGGTTCTTGACATTTAAAGCCAATATCTGCTTATTGCACTGTCTGTATAAAAAAATAAACACTGGATTCCACCATCTTGGTTCAAGAAAACGACATTGCTGCAGAGAGAATAGTCTCTGTTGTTGCATCTCAGCATCAACCTGGAGCAGCAGCTCGTCTGCAGTGTGATTGATGATCACAAAGTAAGTATTGGGATTGAAAGTCACCTCTCTCTTCTTGTGAGGGAGATAAATCCTTCAATGATGAGTCCCTCAATTAGCATCCTACTCACACCTGAAACTCTGGCACCACCCAGTGTTTCTGTCAATCTAAAGAATCACTGCAGTTAATGAATTAAGCAAATCAATTAAGTGCTCAGTTGATTAAAAAATGAGCTGGTTTAATAAACACAAAGTACAAGCTATCTTCTTTTTTTTCTGTTGAAATGAATTTGAGTCATCCAAAGCTTGCTGCAGGCCCGCTCATCTCTGTCTATCCTCCTTTCAACCGTCCTGTTGTCTGTTTGACTCTGATTCGTCATGAGCTGCCATCATCCGAGTGACCGCACCACATGTGACTCTTAATGGGGACAGCATGACCGCTGGCTGTTTACTGCACTGATGTGCTTGTTTCAGCAGTAAATTCAGTGACCCCGTTAAAGAGAAACCTGGTCTGCATCCTGACTCACCTACAGGGTGCAAAGGTTCAACTGCTGTTTGGACACTGTGGGTGGAAACAACGTTTGCTGCTTTTGTTTGGACATGTGGGGTTTTCACAGATTGAGGTTCTTTCTTGATGGTCACATGTCTAGCTGGTCCACTATGAACAGCGTCTTGTAAGAAGTGTGTTTTGGTGGTTGCTTTTTGCTTTGTTTAAATGTAGCAATGCTGTTTTTTTTACTGCCTTTCTTTTTCTTCTTCTCTTTTACATTTGTTGCTTCTATTGACGCTTTTGAATGAAGCTTTGACTGTCTGTTGAGATATCTTATGACGCCAACATCCCCATAGTTACAGCTCTGAAATGTGTTTGAGCACCAAGTTTGCTACGTTACACAGGCTCTTTTAGGTTTTTGCCGAATAAATAAGCTAAATAAACTCAGAAAATGTTCAGAAGGGAACTATTCTTACACCTATTCTCCTCGTTGAACAGAAATGTACAGCCATGCATACAGTTCTGTTTTCAGTGCCAACCCACTGTTGCATCCTCACCTTGCAGATGATCTTTTTTGGACAGCTGTTGTTTGCTTTTGGACGGACCAGACAGGCATAATTTCAGACATTTAGCACATCTGCTGAGGTTATTTTGGTTAACTTTTGATCTATTTATTGCAATTAAGTTCAATTTCAGTTCCTGGAAAAGGCAATGATATTCTCTTGACTATGTGAACCCCCAAATCCCAATGTTAATCGATACATGATGGCATTGTTTTTTTTGTAGTAGTCGTATCTGGGACCTCCATAACAGGTACAAAGAAGCAACAGTGGTTATTTCGGCCATGATGACAAGTTAATAAAGGAATGTGACAACATTTGTGTTATCAGTGTTGTTGAACAAGTAAGATGCTGATGTCAACTTGTCTTATTGGCCACTGAAATAAAATAACAGGAGATTTTTCAGTGTCAAATAACGTACTGCATTGCATAGGCCAAAATGTGGCCTGCAACAGACTAGGTACGCTAATGTAGTTAGTTATCGATGGGCTCCTTTGGGGCTTGGAAATATGTTAGATGTTATCTAACATAAAATCAGACTAATACATAGTTTGAATGGCTGTACAGGCAGTGTAGGGTCAGTTAGGTGACATATGTTTATTGATTGAAAGTCATAATAACTAAAAACTAATGAAAGTTATTTGAGTGAAAAGCCACAATTAAATATCTCTGATCACTGTTAGATACAAAATTAGTTTTGGAACTTGGAAAAGATAAGAACTTCTAAAAGCAATAGGATCCCAGGTTTGGATTCAAAAATAGGCCCAAAACCAGGCCCAGTGATCTATGAACTGAGATGAAAGGGTCCCAAAGCTGGGATGTTGTCCTGGGTATAATGTGACCAGCTTTCCCTCAGTCTGTAATATAATAATAAGTGATAAGATAAGTGAACACATTATTCCCAGTGTACCTGTGTAGAGCCTCAACTGCACCACCTGAAGTCAGGCTATATGTAGGTGGCCATCTGGGAAATGCCCTCCCTGTCCAGCTGGGAGAATCTGTGAGGGAAACATGAGTAGCAAAACCCTCTTCTCTCCCTCATTAACTGCTGTTGATGCCCCTTGAGCGATGTACATAAACTCTGGTCCTCTCAGGGAGTTGTTCACTACTTGGCAGCAGAAGAAGTGGTAGTACTGGTGTTGAGTATGGTTCTAATCTTGACAGCGGGCATCCCTTTCTCACTGACTGGTTTGGTAAATGTTAAGTGTTTGTGTGGCAACAAATCCAACTGTTACCCATGAGGGCTATAATAATAAAAGCCTGCTGCTCTACAATCTCAGCCACACGGATTCATGAAGGGTTTGTGTGATTGATCACAAGGTAAGGTGCGAAAAAGAGAACTGAGAACACTCACACAGAGTCGTATGTTTGGTCAATAGTGTGTCGCTGCAGTCTGTCAATGCACTAAGCCAATTTTAACACATCTGTGGATATTTATTGCACTTCAGCAGCTCAGGCTCGAGATGCAGCTCAGCCACATGCACACACAAACACACACAGATTCAAAAACATGTCCACTGTGGACCTGTGGGACTGCGCTCTCTGTCCCCAGAGGTCCAGGACTCAGAGGAGCAGAGAGTCCTGTCACATTGTGACCAACTCATTGGCCTCAAGCTGTCTAAACACACACTCTCACACATACAGACACACTCTCTGCAGGACTTGCAGTCGTAGTGAGCGCTATGTTGCCATGGTGATCTGGAGTGATGTCACCGCACTTACCCAAAAAGGGGGCAACAGGAATGTTGTTTATTCTCAAAGACGTCCGTGTGCTCCGCTCTGGTTCCCGTTGCTGTAAGAAAATGCAAAGTGCCGGATATTTTCACATTTTGCAGTCAGCTCACATTGCACTGTGTCTGCTGTGGCACTGCTGGATTCTGCTGAAAGGCTCCACCAATCAGTTTCTACACTTGGAGGATCATTCCAGCTGAGGCCCTAGAGATGTGCAGCACTACTGAGGCCAAACAAGGTGGTCCAGTCCCAATTTAGCCCCACAAAGCACACACACATACACAAACACTGTGTTTTTTAGACCACAGCGACGAGACCATTGAGGAACTGAGGCAGGATCACAGCATGGTGTCACCCGTGGGCGAGAAGAGAAACACTCAGCTGTACACACATACACATGCAGACATAAAACCACGTAAGCACACACTACACAAGCATACGCACACAGCGGGCATACCCTGCAGGCATCACTGGCATTTGGATGGCTTTGGCACAATGAGAGCACAGTGAAGACCAGTAGCCGGCTCTCTGCCACACCGAGCATCTCAGTGGTCAGTCTCACACACAGAGGCAGGGTGTTCACTTGGAAGGAAAGAGCAGGAGAAAGAATGAGGTACAGAGTAAGCAAGAGAGCGAGAGGAGCAAGTGTCTGCGTGCATGTATGCCTGTTTGCATTTCCGTGATGGTGCAGAGGGAGACAATGGCAGCTGATGGCCAGTATTTGTGCTGCCAAACCCAATAGGCAGACAACTGTAATTGCCTACCTAATCTGGGCTGCGGAGAGGCCAGGTGTAATGATAGCAACTCGGTGAATACACCTCTCCTCCACTCGCTAATGGATGCTTGCTGCTCCCCTCCTATCCCGCCGCTGTCAATTCACCATTTCACTGTTTGGAACCCAAGGAAACCTTCGGAAAAAGTGGAGAAAATATGCTGTGGAAAGAAATATGTCAGCTCTTGACACCTGGCTGCCTCAGTCGAGATATTGTGTGAATACCAATCGGCAAATGTGTGAGAGAGAAATGAGTGTCTGCTGTCATTGTCTCTCCGGAGATCATTTTTGCGGCTCTTTTGGTGCCAAACAGCATTGCCAAGATGTGTCTGTGGATGACCAGTGTTCATTATCTCATGCTAATGACAACAACATGTTTACGTTACACTTACAGAAAAAGATATACATAAATGTTGGATTAGCTGATAACGGCTATACTTCTGGGGACTATTATGAATAATCAGTAATACAATTCAAATATACAAAGGAACTGATTTAAAAATGCTATGATCCTTATAGTAACAGTGGATCAGATGAAAACATGTGTCCCAGTTTTAGTCTCTGTTAGTGTACTGTTTTGCTTTTGCATCCCACAATGATGTTATAGTTCATTGTTACCCCCTTTCACCAGCAGTCCTTAGCAGGCAGCAGGTAAGGAAGATCTGATAAACCAACTCTGTCCATAACTTAAAGAGCCATGTTATTCTTTGAGGGTTGGTGGAGATCAAAGCAAAGCTAAAAGGAGAATGAATTTTGAATTACCATTCAGCCAGAAACACAACTCCAAATAAATAACAATGCCTTTGTATTTGTTGTTGGACTGGACTTGGTGTTGTTGTGTTTGCAGCTTGTTTCCCAATGCCCTAAGTGGCCAGAATAAAAGATATTCAGCTTTTGGGCTCTTTGAATTTGGAAGAATGTTTCCAAATCATTTCAGTTTTGGGCAGAAGCAGCCCTACAGGTAGCAATGTTAGTTGTTGACTACATTTATCAGTAGTGTTGCAGAAGCATAACTGTTGATTCCAAATCAAAAACCTTTTTATCAACATGTTCATGTGTATGATGGGCACCACCAAATACATTTTATTACATTCAGAGGTTACAAAACCAAAGCATGTTGGCTTGTCAGAATTGAGAAGTATGTATTGAAAAGTATGTAGATAGCTGCTAGTACAAAGTGGGCTGTGAAGACGTAAAACAGACTTCAAAGACTTGCAAATACTCTGTGGCCTAAAGTCAATTCAACACAGTACAGAGACAAGATATCTTAGTGCTGAACTTTGGGCAACTTTAATTTCATTGTATTTATTCGCTCATGAGGAACAGATTGCAGAGGGTAGTGACAGACATCGATGTGAGAGGAAGAGGACACTTTCTCCTCTACCAACCACGACATGGACATCTGTCTTATGGTGATATCTGGGACTAGGCTGCATGAAAACATGCCAGACTTGGCTAAGGCATGAAGCTAGCGGGCCACACTGGGAACCTGTCCACACGCAAAATATCACGTACAGTGTAGCTTACCTTGTTGCATTTCTGACAAGTAGCTTCAGTGTAGTGCAGCTTCCTTTATTGTCGAGTAATCAGTAGCTTAGCTCACTACACTTTTGATGAAGCTCGCCCAATACTGACAATAAGAGCAGATCCTGTGACATTTTGCCCCATACACAACCTCTTCCAATGTTTTGACCTGCTCTCAGTCCATAACCTGGGGTCAAAACTGAGCCAAATTTACAGTCAGTCAATGAGATATTTCATTTTTAGAAAGGATGGGGTTGAGCAGAACCTAAGTTGGGGGCTGCATGTTGGGCTTTTCCTTTTTTCTACCATTTAAACGATTCCACAGTTCACATCAGGTGTTACGTACTGTTGTTCAGCATTTTGAGTAAGTTAGTACTTTTTGACATGCCTTGAGGACAAAAGCCGACCGTTGCAAAATTGAGATGGCAGTGAGATTTTTACCTCTCACTCAGATAGAAATGGGGTCAAAAGAAATAAAGCTGGACTCTGTTTCGTTTTCTGGAGATTGCTAGCGATTTCATCACTATGAAACTTCATTGTGGCTTGACTTCATTCCAGCTGCAGCATTGTTTGGGCAGAATGACAGTGATTCGAAAAATCATCAGGGAAGCATGACACGGTTTCATCATAGCTGAGAAGATTTTCACTCCTCGACTCGCTGGCTGTATACTATTTTTGGGAGCAGCGCTACAAAATAGTCTTGGAGTCTGCTGATGGTTTTGGACTCGCACAAAAATACAAGAACACACAAATGCACACACACACACACACACATACACACACACAGCACTCTAGGAGCCGGTGCAATTTGCCAGGTTTGCTAATTAAACAAATTTACTTGGCCAGCATGCTTGATGAGGAACCAGACTGCATGATCCAACCTGCTAGTTTTCCTGCTTTCCAAACTTAGAACACACACACAAACACACAAACATGTGGGGCACTTAAGGAAACGTGCAAACGTGTCTAAAATTTTGGCACTTTGCACCTCTTTTATTATTCATTGCTCACTTTCAGCCAAGGCTCTAAGTGTCCGTTAAACAAAGGCAAAATATTTATTGCGTCATATTTTGTTACACAGGAAGCAATAACGCTATATCACCTTTGGGAGTGTTCTGTTGTAAATGCTCCGAATTACACGATAAGATGCTGTGCTGAGATTGAGTGGCTACACAAAGAGGAGGGCAGAGGAGTAAAAAAAAAAGCTGTGCAGACTGATGGTAATGATGGTGATGGCGATAAGAATTATGCATGTTGTAATGACGTTCGTGAAATCCATCCTGAGAATAGTATTGTGATGAGAATATGATGTGATGATGAACATTGTGATGAAAATGTGACAAGGATGATGATAATACTGTACTGCTGATGATTGTAATGGCAATGCTGGTGATGATGATGATGATGATGATGATGATGATGATGATGATGATGATGATGATGATGATATCTTAGAAGGGTAATGCGTTGCTTGGACAGATGTAGAGTAGATAGAATGTGTTCATAGTGAGATTATAAGGTGGATCCTGTTTGCTTCTTATTCAGTGACTTATTGTCTAAACTTTTTTAAGTGACCAAGAACTATTTCAGAAACCTTCCTTTTGACTGGAAGAACCATGGACTGAATTGTATTTCTCTGCCCTCTGTGAGAGGAGTTTACAGTGCTGAACACTGTTGATTGAAAGGCTGCTACAGCCTCATTCACACAAAGCAAACACAGTGTGCCACTAGAGTCAATCCTGGGGTGAGGATCGGCCATTTCTTGCACAATTTATTGATGTTAGACACAAAGTTAGGTTGCCAGGTTTCAGGGTAGTTCAAAGAGGGGCAAGTTAAGAAGGGGAGTTTGTATGAGCGAGCTGAGAGCATTGTGAGCCAGAGAAAAAAGATGGAACCAGGAGATGGATGGAAGTTTAGGATAGCCATTTGATTAGGATGTTGAATTTGGTTAGTGCAGGCCTTACCAAGAAATACAGTACAATGCCTAGTAACACAGAGGAAACAGCTAGAATGGCTTTGCTTAAATGAAAAAATAAATTATTAACATGTTGTAAGTGTTTGGTTTAATTTGTAATCTTGTCACTTCATCCAAATTGGCATACATTGCGCTACATAACCAATATATTTACTATGGCTTAATATGCTTTTGTGTGATGTGTTATGGACACACTGGGCTGTAATAAGAATGTGACTTCCTGAGAGTCTGCTTGCTTGTTGGAGACTGGTGGGCATCATAACCTGTGCAAACCTGAAAACAAGCATGATGAACCTTCTGGTTTTTTTAGTTGTCTTCATATCTGTGAAGAACCTGTCTGCCTTTGTCTGTTATGAACATCAATACCACTACTGCATTGCATTGTGGGATAATTCCTTCGTCATAGTGTCCAGTGTTTGCATACCATGTCCTTTTTGGAAAAAAAAAAAAGTCTGACCAAGATTGTGGAATAAACCAAATGTACATATAACATGTTAATTAGTTGAACTTCTTTGAAATAGTGCAGCACATGAGATCCTGCTCGGTTTTTGTAAAGATAAAGTCTAATAATGCTGCTTTTCTTTGGAAATGTGAACAGGGTTACACAAGGAGGAGTTTTATTTCCTTGTTTAGGTCAATAGTTTAGTTCCTGTGGCTTTCTTGTACCTGCTACCTTTAGTTTATAGGGCTATTGCTGACACTTTTCTTTGATTGTTATTGTCACTGATACCCCTTTTCCACCAATTTGCTCTGGTTATTAAGCCGGTTTGATTCAGGATTCTTTGAACCTTTGTGCTTTTTAGCTAATCAGCTTTATTTCAGCAGATAGGTAACAGCAGTAGCAAGACAGCCCGTCATATTGAGTTTGATTTGCTTATTTCAAATATTTGTTTTTAATATAAACGGAAGACATGAGCAACTGTTAATGATGGTTAAGCTGTGAAGACAAAATGCTAGCAGAAGTTCATAGTTATCCATAAACTGGGGTGTGACCTGCTCTATGTTGTTGGAAAAGGGGTGAACGTGCATTTGCTTGTCAGCTCTTCATTGCATTGTTCATGTTTGCCATTGCTTGATGCATTTAACTTCCTCACTGCTGCCCTCCATGATGGTTTTACTTGGAACATGCTCAGATTGTCCAGTCCCAGCTGTTAGCCATTATGCCGCTGCTAATATCCGCATGGTCCTTCCATACAAGCTGTGTATGTGGCTGAGACTCATTGCCATTGCAACTTGGATGCTTGTTCGCTTCCCCTCCATACCTTCCACGCCACTTTTTCCCCCAGTCGACCATTTCCTCTTACCCCGCCTGCTGACTTTCTAGAGCCCCATATCAGTCCCTCCTCTGTTTTTCTCTTTCTTAGTTCCCCCCAACCTGACAGTCCCCCGGGGCAAGTCCCCTCTGGTGGCCCGCGAGGGTGACACAGTGGAGCTGGAGTGCCTTGTTTCAGGGAAGCCCAAGCCCATCATCCTGTGGACCCGAGCTGATAAGGAGGCGCCCATGCCGGACGGCAGCATGCAGATGGAAAGCTACGACGGCGTGCTGCGTATTGTTAATGTGTCCAGGGAGATGACCGGCTCCTACCGCTGCCAGACCAGCCAGTATAACGGGTTCAACGTGAAGCCCCGGGAGGCCGTGGTGGAGCTGATTGTACAATGTGAGTAAACACACTGGGTGTTTTTGTCTATGTAAATGTGTCTATGTGCCTGTTGCAGTGTGGTGGTATAACCTGGCAGTGATATAGTATGTGTTTATCTTAGTAGGGTGCGTCAGTTGTCTCTGTGAAGTTTTTTCAATGTATGCAGTGTAATTAATCTTTTTGTTCTGGGCCAGTGTGACCAAAATTGAACATTGCTCCATTTCTTTCCTTCCACGCCCATCCAATTTCCTTCTAAGGGCTGAAGAATTAGTCCAGTCCCCCGGTGCCCTCAGTCAGGTCTGAGAGGAAACAGCTCTGACTCCACCTCTTACGCTACGGGGAGGACTTTATCTGCCGAGTGTGAACTGTGCAGAACTAATATAAACAGAGGCGCAAAGCTCTAGTTACTGATGTCCACAACTATTAGGGTCTATCTGCTTGTGTGTGCATGTGTGTGTGTCTATGAGCGTGTCAGAAAAGACACAAAGTCTGTGTGCCATGTCCCTGGGCCTCAGACCCCCTCCTTATCACTGAAGCTCATTGTGAAACCCCTTTCCCTTCCTTAAGATGTCACATTCAAAGATGGCTTAACAGCTAATTAGTGAGCGGCTAATTTATTCCCACTAGTATTCATTTTGTATTCATTTATGGAGATTTGAATGGAATATTTCGAATGAACGCCAGGGATTCAAAACGTTTTCACTCATTCAAGGGATGGGGATGTTTCTCTCCACCGCAAAAAAGGAACGGAAGATGGATAGGAAGGAAATTAAAGCGATCCATGAAGGGTGCTACCATTCTCTGGCAAGTGATTATAGGAAAAAAAAAAACTCATCTCATAGACCACAGTGCCATTGTTTTCCTCATGGCCTACTTAGTTAATCCATACATTCTTCCATCTCCACTCGCCCTAATCTAGAAAGAACCTGTGCAGCAGTATGTTTCCATTAAACCACTCTCTGCTCTCGGCTGACTGCCATGTTTTAAATGGCCACCCTCAGTGGACTTTTCATAAGACTGCAGAAAAAGATTCAACAACTTTTAAAGTGTGACAATAAACCAGAGTTATGGCGGCAGCTCAACCGTGCTTTTGATTCAAGATGAACTTGACACACCCACTCACAATATTTTGATTGAAGAGGAACATGAGCAGCCCCCATACTCTTCTTGCCTCCAAGAATTGGTGCATAATTCTGCCCTCATTTTTCTTCAAGCGTTTTATTGTGCTTTTTGCTATGGCGTTCACGTTTCAGATTAGTTGTTGCCCACTTAATGAAGTTTTGATGTGCTTTGAAGAAGACTGTGTTACATTTTTGGCTGAATTGATTATGATTATGCAGTGATGACAGCCCATATCAAAGGTTAGTAGCTTTGCTACACATGAATGCTAACACCCAAAATTTAACAAAGGATTTGGACTGTAAGATGCCCTTCATTAATGAGCAACACTCAGTGGACATCATCAGAAGGTGTGGTATGATATAGATACATTGTCAAATGCCATATTAAAATTTAATTAATTATTTAATAATGTTATTATTGGTGTTAAAGTCTTTTGTTATATATGTTCATACTGTGTCCTTATGTTGATTTTTTCCCAATTTCCTTGTAAACAACATCACATAAATATCTCCCACCTGCACAGTCATCCACCAGCTCCACCTCAGTTGTTTAGGAGTTTAAAAAATGGATGATGCTGCTTTTCCCCTCTGCTCCCTCTCAGCACTGAGAGCCGTTTACTGCCACAAGCAGCAATAGGTCACAGCGATCTCGCCTACCGTGTAGAAAGCAGCAGGGGCACAGACTGTGTTCCATGTACCATTTTTCTTAGGGCAGCACAATTAGAGCAGGAAAAAGCAAATAAGTACTAACTGTCCAGAAGCTTTCTGGGCAGCAGTTACAAAATATGCGGCACTTATAAACCCCCCTTGCATTTGCAGACACATCACATGCTACAGCTTCATCTGCAATTCAGGGACTAATAAAAAATAAGATGACACAAGCACCCCCCAAAAAAAGTCAAAACCCTCAGTTTTAGTGGAGTTCTCATAGAAGATCAAGAATATATTAAATGTCCTCAAACCTTGCTGAAATATAGAAGACTTACATTTAATTAAATATCACATAGAACCTTTCAAGAAAAATAGGCATAAGTCACAAAGAAGGCATTGAATCCAAGACATCAAGGTAAGATGCAATACAATTACAAAATGAACCCTCTTGTCCTAGTTAATGGTAATTTGATGCCAGTGTTCAAGTGTCCACAGGCAGGTGACCATGAATTTTATTTTATTATGACATGTATTTGAGTTAAAAAAGTGAGTGTTGAAATGGCAATAATATTCCATTAAGTGTTTCATGTGTTGTTGGCCTTTTTATACCCTATATTGACCTTAGGTGGCCAACCCATTTTTGTCATTTCTTCTGTTTCCAGTTTTGTCTTTTAAAGCCCAGTTGCTATCACTGATTATAGTAAGCTCACATCAGAAGTCCAGTTCTGATTGGTTTACAATCACAGCCTTTTATACATCTCTCAAACACACATACACAGTTTTCTAGGTCATATGTGGTGGAAATCACAAATCTGATAAAATCTCTGAATTTATGCACTGTAATAACTAGTTCACAGCTAGTTGAATTAGCTTCCTGCATATAGTTGAATGGTGATACTTTTATAGAGCTCAGATCTGATCATTACGATGATGCAGGTTATTATACTTAGAGTATGTAAAAACAATGCTTGAAGATGGCTAGTGTTAGATGAAACTGCGGAAGTCACAAATTGAGATTTATCATATCGAGATTATCATCAGAGAAAATATCCCAGTTGCATGTTTTTTTATTAGTATTATTTATTAGTGTTGCACCGATACCATTTTTTGGCCCCGATACCAATACCCGATACCTGGCTGTGCAGTATCGGCCGATACCGATACCATACCTATACCACTCTATTTGAAATTTATATACATATGAAGAGCTGCATACTTTTTGGATGTAAAATCATTGCTATCATGGCTTTGTCAGGCTGCTGCATACCTTTGTGA
>JAOWBC010000383.1:3904171-3918650 GCA_028566105.1 Hypoplectrus providencianus | reverse complement strand
TTAGAGTTTTCACTGTGATCTCTTTGGACAGCTGAAATTGGCTCCTCAACCATGTAGCAGCCATCACACTGTGTTTTAGTGACACGTCTCTGCATGTGATCGACAATTAATTTAAAAGAAAGCTGAAAGATCAAATATAATCTCCAACCTGAATGGGACACGTCCATCATGTTGCATATTTCTATGTTTCACATGGTAAACATGTTGTTTCAGATAATACACACTTTTATAAGATTGGCTTTTCTTTTTCATCAAGAGCTGGAAGTGTCCATCTCCTTGTTGGTTGTTTTGACAGGACCAAATTAGTTTGGCCGTGTTGAGTGACCGCAGGATCTCTGGCCAAGGTTTCAATCTCCCAGACCTCCCATTAGAGACTGAAGCTGCAGGGTCACAGGAGGAGTATTTGTCACTTTGATCCTCTGCCACTTAGGTTGCTCCCCTCCTTGATACTGTCTGTTTCCCCACCTCTATTGCAGTCTTTCACTGGTACTTTTTGGGCTCTTGATTTCTATGTTTCCTCTCCTACTGTTTCTTTCTCTTTTTGTCCATTTTTGCTTCCCCTCATTCTTCATCTTTCTCATTTCAAGTGTCTTTCTGTCGTCCTTTCTCCAGCTAGCCTGGAGAGAAAGACGGGCACCCCCCTGCGCATGTCATAAATCAGTCCTCCCTGGTGAAACAGGTAGAGACACAGAGACAGACGCAGATAGTCCCCTCCAGCCATTTGTTTTTCTCAACTGGGCTGGGGTTTTGCCTGCTATTTCTCAGGTTCCCTCCCTCCCTCCTACTACCTCCAGTCCCTTTCCATCCCTTTCATCCTCCATCCCTCCTTCCCTCTGTCTCCCACCATCACTCCATCCCTCCCGCCCAATGCTCCAGATTCCCACCATCTGGACTTCGTGGTTGCCAAAGGTATGGAGGCTCTTTTAGTAACCCCCTGAGTGCAGGAGCATGGTGCAGAAAATCCACTTTTGTTCCTCCCATCATCCATGAAATCTGGCATGCCCCTTTCCCTTAACTCCAGCTTTTATTCTTTAAGATAAAAAAAAAAGTGAATCCCAAAACTCAAAAGCCAGTGTGATACCAATGTGATATCAACACTTTTCTGTAGTGTGGCTGAAATAAATAATCTACTGGAGACAGGGGATATCAGCTCCTCTCTATGACTTGTAAGCCCACTTCAAGACGAAGCTCATTAAATATTTGTTATGGCTCATGCAGTTCAGTAGTATCTTGGGTTGCTCACTTTACAGAATGAAGACAGGTAGACACCTCAGAGGATATTCCCTCTCCGCTCTCTGCCTGACTTCCTCTTGTGTTTTGTTGACGTGTAATAAACACATCAGTCAGGAGTTTTGGCCTGAGGCCTCAGTGGCTTCACACACACCGATCCAGTCAAGATACTCTGCAAAACATACATGTTACCATGCCGACAGACGCATTATAAGTCACCCAAGTCAGGCATTAGGCCATTCTTTGGCCTATATAAACGTTGTCGCCTCGAAAAGTGTATTGTGCCAGGGGAGAGTGTGTGTGCATGTGCATGGATGCCCATGTGCCAAGCCATTGGGACATCTGTGGAAACAGTGAGTCGGCTGTAATAGCCAAGTTGGCCATTAAATTGTGCCAGGGGAGAGACCCCTCAGAGGGATGTAATGTGTACCACTGAGCTTTGGCTCAGACTCTCCGTCATGGGAACCCTGACTTCTTAGCAAATGCCGAAATCATTCTCATCTGAACAGTAAGAGTTGGTAGGTGAAGGAAAGAAATAGTTCCCTCTTTTTGAGACTCCATGCTGCTTTTCTCCTCTGATTTCATTACGGTTTGATGCAGTCCATGATTTATGCACAACGCTGCATTTACTGTACATCCTGTCCTCAGGCTGCAAATGTGTACTGATGAAGCACTGATGGGGTGAAACACAGGTCACAGAATACACAGACACTGGATTCAAAGGCAGAGTGAGTAGAATATTAAAAACACAAGATATAAAGACACAAAATTTAAAACAAATATTCCCAATCATGACTAATGATAAAACCCTGATTGGTCTTTATCGATGGCTTTCATGAAAACAGAGTTAGAGTTTGTTAATGTAAATTAAGTGTCACATGACAGTCATTGGCCCTCATCTCTCACAAAATCAGCTGACTCATCCATAGCTTCCCAGATGTGTTCAAGTTTGAGGAATTGGAAAAATCTCTGTCTAGTGCAAGCTGTTAGTTTCTAGATACATTTTAAATGATGGATGTGATTTTGATGAAATGTCACAATTTTAAGCTTCAGTTCAGTCACATTTTCTGATAGTTGGGGATGTGAAAATCTTCCAATCTGGCTAATTGGTGTACTTTTTTCTATTTCTTGACTTATTTATTCTTAATATTATTTTATGAGGAATTCATGCCTTTCAATCCTGCCAGTCCATAAAGTATTGCATTTGTCTAATTTATGCAGACCTAGAATTTTAAAACATTCTGCAGAGCTAGTCCACAAATTTTCCCTCCCTCATTGTCTTTAATCACCAGTCTCCCAAACAATGCCTACTGCAGTTTTTCTGCAAATCAGAAATTCACAAAGAAAGGGCAAACAATGTTCCTTATTTCTCCCACGTTTAATTCCTCTTTTTGGCAGCCTGTCTTGAATTAGAAGAGAAGAACAAGTGAATTCTCAGGGACAATGTTCACATATTCATTGTCGGCATTTTGAGAGTTTGCTAATGAAATGAATGCAGATTCCACACAATGGCGTGCTTGTACGGTCCCAGTTTCCGTGTTTTTATTGTAGTCATTGTTCCTAATGATGCAGAAATCACTTTGTGGAACTTGTCTGCAATGAGATATCGCGCATACATTTTAGAAGGGAAATGTAAATGTTTCAAACACACCAACAAACACAGATACACACACACTTTCTGCCATGCTGAACCTCAATTCTGATACTTCTGTTAGTGCACATCCATGTGCTATACTGTGTTTATGTGCTTATTAGGTGGTGCAGAGATTTACATAAGGAAATGTTGTCTCCAAATGTATATGGGAGGACCCAGAGAGAACCCATGCTGACACAGGGAGAGTATGCAAACTCCCTCTTGCTTTGAGGCAGTGAGGCTAACCACAACACAGCCGTGTAGCCCAGTGGTACACATGAATAACTTATGTTTTTATTGCTTTGTATTTGCCATTTAAATTGTATCTGCTGCAGTTTCATTGTCCACCATTTTCACAAGTTTGAAATAGGTTGGTGATCTTGCCCCTTCCACCACATAGCACAGAGGGCGACCACTGACTGCATATAAGCATTGAACGTAGCAACCTTCATGTCACCCATTTGATTTTTGGGTTGTGATTATGAAAAATGCTATGAACAAGGAGCAGATGTTATTTGTTAAAGGATATAACACTAAACAAAACATTTAATTAATCAACCAAAATGTCAGTCTTAAGCACAACCTGTCTTACCCTCTATTTTACTTTATTGGGACCATAATTTACAAAATGATCTTCATTCTGTTTTTCAGAAGACTTGAAACTAACACTTGAGACTGTAAAGTCATTCGTATAATGTTTACAGAGGTAAAGAAATGAAGTGAGACAGAATTTTCTCACAGGCTTAAGTCACGTCTGCATTGGCTTTACTTTTTAGGCTCAGAGTTTCCACACTAAACTTTTTGAACATTGTGAGATCACCATCCTGGTACTCCAAGTATAATGCATTTTGTTATATTTGAGAACACACTCAGAAAAAGCAACTGAAGTACACAAATTGAGACACAGCACCACTCTCATCTCATTTCTGTTATGCATTCAGTTTATTTTGATGTATCACTATTTGATCCATCATCTGTTTAAAGTAATGTTCTTGTCATCTGGATTTTTTCGTTGTTTGTTTGGTTCTTTGAGTTAAGTTTTAAATGGGCCTTTTGGGCATTTTTTGAGCTTCAGTCGTACAATGTGATGTTTTTTTTACCGTGTGTGTTATTTTGGTCTCTATCAGTTTTCATATCTTCAGGTAAAAGAAAGATACAAAATTGATTTTACCTTCAGAACCGCATATTTCTCTGTCTCAGGGATTTATAAACCATATCAGAGTTGGTCTCCTCTGGACATTTGCGAGTTCCAGACATGGTTTTTAGTAACTCAGCTCTCTGCCTTTATAGTCTGTTTCTCTTTCACCTGAGATGAACCTCACCGCTGCAGTAAATGTTGGTAGATGTTGAGCTCAAAGAGACATTGATGGATCCTGTAGGTTGTAATGACTGACGTTACATGGTCAGAGAAAAAGGGCAGCGTATGAATAATAACTGTGATCAGGCTCAAAGTCTATCAGGTTTGAAGGACAGACCAAATCCATTCGGCTGTTATTCAGTCTTTTTTTTTTTAGTTTCTGACCTATTTCCTGTGGTTCTGCTTCTTTTATATCAATACAATATCACAGGATGAGTCACCTCAGAGCAGCCTCTCATTTATACTGACCAAGAGGAATAAAATCAGAAGTCACAGTCTGTCGAGACAAACAAAGTTTAATCCTAGTTAATATGATCAACGATTAGAAATCTTTCTGGCTTTTTTTCTGTACAAGTGGATTAGGCGGAGAGGGAGGAAGTTGAAAAGAATGAGCTCAATAGTTGGGGTGGAAGTGACTCATTACAAGTTCAATGCCTTTTCTCTTAATAAAAAAAAAAAAAGCCACAGAGAGATTTCATTCTCACTCCCAGAAGGACACAACCAGGCAATTACCAGTGAGTCTTTTAATGTCTCGAATGTCTTTTCCCTATAGTAAGTTAGCTATTCAAGCGGCGGAGCTGGGTTTGTCTCGACCAGCTGTGCATCCATATGTAAGCGTCATTCCTGCCACAAAAACCTACTTCACACATCGGCCGGGCACCATATAGCAGCGCTTAGCATATGGCAGTGTTTTCCTCAAGAAAAAAAAGCATGTTCATAAACCCTTTAAAAAAATGAAAAGGAAGTCTGCAAACAAGGTCAACTTCTTGCCTGAAGGGTTTTTACTGAGCTGTTATGAATCATTGCATTGGTTCTGCTGTTATAAACAGGATTTTTTAAAAATCAATTAAACCTTCTGTACTTTATGTTTGATGTCTCCTACCCAGGGTTATCTGTTTCAAGCGCTGTAAGTGGGTTAGGTAATGTGCTTCACCACACATAATGTATTACCAGGAGAGAGGGCCATCAGCACAGATTGTATATTTGAGTGAGAAACAACTATTCACTTGGGTTATGACAATGTTTCTGCTTCTGTGCTCTAGAACATGTACTGTCTAAGAATAAATTTAATGCTATATGATTAGTTAAATAGACTCAATAGGTACTTTATTGTTAACTACAAAAGCTTATGATGGCCATGCATATTACGCTCCAGACAGTCCTTCACCGCCCTCTGGCCAACAGGAGTGCAGACTGTACGCGGTGATGTTCGTGCTCGGGGCAGGAGGACGGGTGGTTGATGATAACAACAAATGTCGTCATTCCCCTTGTGAAAACAAAAGTCAGCTGCGATTTTAACGTCATGGAACATCACATTTTCATAAAAGTAATTATGAAACCAAGACATTTTGCACTAAACTTAGATCACTGGTTTTGTAGCTGAAATTCAACTAAACTGCCTCAATTTTTTATTTTATTTATTTAAAAAAAAAAAAAATTGCATCTGTGAGCCATACATGACCTTGTGTGTTATGTGTAATGACCTTTTTAGAATGCACTTCTCTATCACGTGAGCCACAAAATGCTCATATGGATGACCTTTTCTGCCCCTTAGAATTTAGAGGCGGGGCCCTTAAAGCCTCTCACACTCTGCTTGTTTTTTCTGTACTCTGCTTTTACAAAATCTCAGAACAACTGAACAAAGTGAATCATTTATTGATGATGAGGTGTTGGTGCTTGTTGTCTGGTTTACTGGAAGAAAGGTTAAGGTTTTAAGATAAGGTTGTAACTGGTCTGAAGGTCTTTGTAGGAGAAACTAATACTCTTAAACCTGCAATTGATTAGAAGGAGCAGCCCCAAAATTACAAATGGATGACCTTTGACCTGCAACTAACACAAAAGCAGACCCTCCATATCTGCTTAAATTAGCTTTAGCCTGCAAAACTTTACCTAAACTATGCTGAACATCCTTACCCTAATAGATTTGGGAACTTGTTGGATAATCGTAATTGAAACTTTCACAGTCAGCCAAATAATTTTGATGACAGCATAGACTGATGATAAGTAAAGATCATAAATTATATTAGATAATAATAATAATTAAAACTAAAGTTTAATGGTCTATCGGTTTGCCATTTATTCCTGATGGTTATGATAAAATGTAAAGCCAGTGAGTGGATATAATAGATAACTACACAAGGTTTCAGCTGAGTGAATTGTGCGTGTGAACACAGTCCTGTAGACGTGTTTCTGAAGCACAGACTGCGTGGGAATCTTAAAAGACATATTATGAAAACATACGATGATATAAGTCAGTTTAATTAACCTTTTGCGCCCTTTGCTTTTCCGCAAAGCATCGCCTGTTCATTTCTTTATCATCCTTATTATACAGTGTAAACTGCACAAATAATACCCACAGTATCTGCCAGCCTGGCTTATGTAACGTTGACTGTAAAGTGTGCTGTAAACACAGCTGCCTCTATACAGCCAAACACTGCCAAGTGAAGTGCACACAGCAATTATCTTTGTTTTTTTGTTGGAAAGTATGTTTTTGTCATTGCATTTCAGTGAGACAAAGGGTCAGTTTGTTTTATAGCATCTTCACTTATAAAAAGGTCCAAATAGTGATACCTTCAACATCATAACCTTGTAAGAAATCATTTTTTATTACACTCATAAAAAAACATTTAAAATTTTAAATTCCAGCAGTACTGCTTTCTCTCTGAATGATTTTATCAGGCTGATTGAGTGTTCTGCTCAGATTAAAATATTGTATTTTAAATAGCTTTATCTTTGAAAGGCCAAGTGATCTGCAGTAGTCCTTCCAGCATCATTAACCTGAATTATTATTCTAAAAACAAAAAAAACAAGATGCCCTGAGTGTTGATTCTGACTTATTATCATGGACTATTATGAGAATTGATCAAACCAGTCAGAGGCCAAATCAAACTGATATCTTGTACCTTTCCTCTTACAAAAGCACCTCGCTGCTTTTGATTTGTTTCTACTTGAATGATTAAATCTGAAACGCAGCTTTTACAGCTTAACTGGGGTTCAGTGCAATCATAGACGATGTGAAATGTGTAAGTGTGGAAGGGATTATGTTTTCTCCTGTCTACTTAACTATTCAGCAGTGTTTCCCCCATATTATTTTCTATATCGTTGTATAGATTTAATCTCAAGACAATGCATACTTTGAGCCTTTCACAGCAGTTCAGCTAATGTTGTATGATTATACAGGTGAGTGAACACTCAGTCACATTCTGCTGGTACTGATTGTCTCTTACAACAAATGAATTCAGCTTTTAGATGGAAGGCAGATATTAAAGACATAGATCACTTTACCCTATGTACTATTTTTTAAAGTCTTAATTTCCTATTATGATTTCCTAAAACATCTAGACACTGCAGTTTTTATCAAATCTTTCTCAAATACGAGTCAATTGTGCATTCCTTAGATGAAAACACTTATGGTGCATTAGTGAATTTCATCGCAGCTGTATGTGTGTGTGGTGCTGTTTGTTGCGTTTAACATTGTAGAGGCAGTGGCTGCACAGACAAAATCTGAAATTTGGTAAAATTTAGTGTTGGTTCAGTATATGACATTTTAGCAAAAACATAGACTAAACCAAGAATTAAAGTTACAATATTGAAGATTTCTATTTTGATCTCATTGGCGACACATGTGGTGACAACAGGTAACTGCAGGTGTAGCTAATTTTGACAATTTATGACATTGTAATGCTGCCATTTTTAAGGTATGCCATGGCCCTGACTCACTGTGAGTTGAACAAGCATAACCATAAATGACCGCAAACACATTAGTATAGTTCTGTTTTATTTCTTTTTTTATTATTATTATAAGTGGCAAGCTTTGGGAAAGAAAAAATACTCAGACAGATGTTCTCTGGGGTACTGAAATTTTGCAGTGATTGATTGAATGTGAATTGGTTGTTGTTAGTACCAATGTTATCAAGCCAGTTTCCTTACTGATCCTTACTGATGCTCAGTTTGTAAGACTGCAGATGTCAGGGCTTTCATCAGTCAATCAGAGGTCTGACTGTGATACCTTACCCTGCAGACAACACCTTTTTTGTGGAGCAGTTTTTCCTAGAAATGAGGCGGTTACTCAGATGATAAGCCACAATATCATATAATTTCTCCATTAGTACTCATCAGCTTCACCAAATTTGAACTTTATGTGAAAAATATGTGAGGATTTGCGTCTTCCCCACAAGCAAATCCACTCATTGCTATGGCACCGCTAAAATTAATTGTTTTCCCTTCAAAATGTCACATTTAAAATGCTGATTTGAAAAATGCCTATCCTTGTATCTCCTTATTTGAATAATGCCTCCAGAAAATATGATTTCTTTTTTTTTTTTTTTACAATACTCACAGCACAAGATTAAGAGCCACCAACCTATGAATTTCTGTATCTTGGAAATTGAAAAAAGACTGATAACTCTTTGAGCTCGTGACCTTTACAAACTCCCAGGTCGCAGTTTGTTTCCTCCCCTGGGTGTTGTAGAAAAAATCAAATCAGAAGACACAAAATGGTTGAAGGATCTGTTCACACTAAGGAGACCACAGGGAGAGACCCGGGAGACCTCTAAAACTGTTTAGGAAAATAATGCCATTATAATTCATCAACGACATAAACTAACTTGACAGCTTTATGCACTTGCCTGACATACATCTACTTCCTGCTGCATCTCCACGCGGGTACATCAAATCCCAGCCCTGCTTTTGTTTGAGCTAACAATGGCCGTTCCACTGTGCTCTCCATGGCGATTAAAAATCATCTGCTGTGGGTATTGTCATCCTTCGCTAAACAAGCCCAAATAACAGAGGGGCAGAAACAACAACGTGTCATTGAGGTGAATTACTATTCTTTGCCTGGAAGGTCATCCTGTAAGCCTGTTCCTAGATCTTGATTAAAATACAATGTTCTGCCAGCTCCTACTTCAGCTGTCAGGAATCAGCTTTCAGGCTGTGACTGGAAAGCTGAAAATCTTAAAAGATGTATTCAGTCCGTGCCACGATAGCTGTCGAAAAAATAAATCCTCCCAGATTCCAACAAAGCAAACCGTGTTATTGAACGAAAAGCTTTGTGAGGATCTCTGTGGTAGTCTGGATCCATCTGTATGAACTGTTTTTTACGGAGGAGGTAATTTTAGTGTAAAATGTTCAGGTGTAGCCTTTGTCCTTGCATGGGTAAGAAACTTCACAATGTAGTTAGATTCATGAGACACACAATGTGGCACATGCTTTGATTCAGTGTCATAAAGGCGCTCCAAGTCACGTAACATAAGATAAAACTTTAATGATCCTTCAGGAAAAAAATGGGTCAGAGCAGCAACAAGGAATATCATATAGAGTGGATAAAAATAGACCAAACAGAACATAGTGAGGATAAGAGATACTGTACATCTTTGTCATGCTAATTCACTGTTCTTTTTTGGAGCCAAAGAAGTGTCACTATGTTAACAAATGAAACATTTACAAGTTTACATTCACAGTGAAAGGGAGCCTGCACAGTGTGCAAAATAAACCTCCGCAGCAGGGCACAGCTCGCCTGCCGTGCTTACATATGCGGGGATAGAAGAATCTTATAACAACTATATCTAAGCAACTTTCAATAATTGCATTTACAATTTGCATGTAGTTCAATAAATTAAAAAAATATATATTTTATTACACTGACCTTTCAAAACAAAAACACACTGGATTTTACATTTGCTCATCATTGCAGAATGTGGAAGTGCCTTAAAGCTGCATTCTTTTGAATGTCCAGCAGGGGACGACTCTACTGGTTGCAAAAAGAAGTCCATTTGTATGAAAGTCATAAAAATATGACCCTACTTCTCACTTGATTTTTCACCTCAGTAAACATTTTCATAACAAGTTTATGGTCTCAATCACTAGTTTCAGTTCTTCTTGAACACAGCATGAAGTTAATTTTATAGTTTAGATTGAATAGATGATTGAGCAGAGTATGTGTTAGGGTGTGGACAGGTGGCTAACACTGCACTCTGTGTTTCCAACTTTGACTATTTAACAGTTTTTTTTAAGTTCGTCAAAGTGCATTGGAACATTTTGTTGCTTAAAAATGTCTTTCTTTGTTTGGACTTAAAGGATATTTAAAGATTGTGGCTCATAAACAAAGCTAGCTAACATTCGCGTTAGCAAGGACTTGAAATCATTCCAGCTCCCAATCCAAGACTGAATTGGGGTTACATAATGAAATAAACAGAATATTTGTTCTTATCTAGTACTTTCAGTATGTATTGACAGTTTCATCAAATAGACAGAACCTTTTTTTTTTTTTTTTTAAGTTGTAGCTACAATCTTCCAAAGCATTAAGCATCCATGTGTTTTCTCTCCAGGCAAGGCCTACCCTCCAGAGTTCTACTATGACACCTACAGCCCTCTGTGGCAGAACAGACCCAGAGTCTACGGCTTCAAGCTCCAGTGGACCCAGATGAATCCCAATGCTGTGGACCGCATTGTTGCCTACAGACTAGGCATCAGACAGGTAGGATAACTTAAAATTCTCTCTCTGACACTCATCTTCCTGTCTTTTTCTGTTTACCTTATGCACTCATGAAATGCATATTGCAGTGAAAAGCATCATCCAATCCCAGAAAACTCTGCTGTCAGTGAGCTTTTGTTACAGCAAGAATGTCAGTTTTTTAAGCTAGAAATGTTGGCTCATAATACAGTAATCGCTGAGTCATTGTTATTGGTCAGCCTCTCTTCAACCCTTCTTAGATAAATTAGATTCATTTTGTGCCACAGGGCACTAAAAACCTTCTTATTGTGCATTTAAGCATATGATCCAAATGTGCACAGCCTGCTTGTTGTGTTCCATTGACAGCGCCAAATCTTAACGCCTCGATTCATTGACTGTCTTATTCTGCAGTTTTTTTGAGGATGTGAATGAGCCTCTGTGGGCCAGGCAGATTGACTAAGAACCTGTCAGGGGCAAACATTTGAACGAGTTCTGTGGTTTCCGCGAATTGCTTCTGTTTTTGCTCTCCATCAGAAGCTCAGTCAGAGGAGTGGAAGGGAACCCCGCAGAGAGAAAGAGCAAGCACAGCTCCTGTTTTCCCTGCTTCTCAAGTAAACTCCACAGATGACAGGCTGCTAGCATTGATGGATGGCATGGTTACATTTTTCTTTCTTTAGCAATCAATGTGTACCTTCCTGTCTTTCTCTCCCCCCGTGGCAGTGTAGAGCACTTTTTGTCTTTATAGTTTTTTTTTATTTACAGCAGCAGGTGTGGCACCACCTTCAGCATACATAAAGTTTGAAATAGCTCCATTAGCACCACAGATTTTCAGGTTCACAAACTTTTGTATTGCAGCACTGAACTGCCATTCTGCAGCGTATTTTTATTTTTTTTTTCGACCATATATCAAAGAAGTGTTGCAATTGCTGCATCCCTAAATTCATCTCAGTTCTGCTCAGAATTAGCAAGCAGAGCCTGACAGTTGTGTTTGCAATGAATAATATAATTTCATGTTTGTTTCACACTACACCCTCAAGGAATTGAAGCTTGAAAACACATTCTAAACCAGTTATGTTTGTGTAGGGCAATGATTTTCCTGTCAACTATCTCAGTTGGTCTGTTGGTAATAAATGATGTTGTGCTTTGCAGGACCCATGTTTGAGCTTGCCAGGCATGTCTTGAAAACTTGCCAGAAATATTTATTTTTCCTATTTCAGCCAGTCCTGCACACATTTTTGCACTTCTTCACACATGTTTAAAAAAAAAAAGATATTATAATGTCTGCATCTGTGCTAGAACAGATAACATTTCAACCTGGCCTGTATTTGTTTATTAAAAAGAGAACATCACACCCCAGTCTATGTTTGCAGACAATCGTTGTTTGGGCAAATTAATTTATTTCCACCTTCTTGCCTTGAGATCTCAGGAGGGTACATTTTGTGACCATTATTTCCTTCCTCCGAGGCATAACAACCAATCTTCCATTGTCTTAGATGAAAGAGATTCTTGGCCGTGAGGAAAATTCACAGACTTTTTCGTGGCACTTGCTATACAGTGTACCCTCTGTGATTGATTAAGTCTCAGCTTTGAGTATTGATTTTGACTGATAATAGGATTTTTTTTTTCTTTAGGCCTTGGGTGAGGAAGAGTTGTCGCCAGAAAGAGGCACAAAAAAAGTCAAGGCAGAGGAAATGAGAGAGAAGCAGGAGAAATGAGTAGGAGGAGAGGCTCTCTTTGTAAATAAATAAATATAGAGATACCCCTGGACTGACTGTGAAAGAGTGGTGCAGTAAAGAAGGCTTTGGCACGTGGACTACACCACTTCAATCTATTTATAGATCCAGCAGCAGCTCCCCTGCCATTCCCTGAGAATTATTATCATTTTCTCTTTTGAATTAATGCTTAGAGCTGGTAGACCTTATGCCTCTGTAATGGATTGCTTTGTGTTATCGTCCAGTGCTCTCGTGAGAGACAGCCCGGCTGGAGGGGAAATGGGAATGAAGCTCTAGCTGAAAGGCATTGCACGGGCGAGAATCACAAAACACAAATCACTGCACCTGTCGAGGATGCAATGGTGAAGTGTGACATCTGGCCTTGTTTTGCTACTGCAGCAGGCTACTTCCAAGCCCCCTCTGCTGATCAGACACCTGGCTGCCCATCTCCAACCTCCATAAGATAACTTTTTCAGCCTCCATCTTGCCACCTTTCGTTCTCCTCCTCCTCCCTTTTCGTCTTCTCCAATTGATCTGTCAAGTCAGGGCGTGCAGGCAAATCAATAGAAGCCATACGTTTTTACATGAAGGCAATCTACAGTAGATCAGCCCTTGTCTAACAATACACCGTCACTTTGATTATTACTGTGTTTGTTCTCTCTTGCTATCGCTTTGATCAATCCTGTTGTTTTTTAAAGTTGCCTTAAACCCCTGTGAACTGCTGCCGCAATCAAATGAAATTAAATCAATATGGCACTCTGCCTCTGTTGGGAAAATCTGGAGAATGAAAGGTAATGGGATGTAAACAGAAACCCTAATTGAGCGCAGACGCTGGGATTTGGTGAACATTAATAGGAATCAAAACAAAGGTACAAAATCCATAACACAGTAAGCATGTGTGTGATTCAAAATGTCTGAAAAGTTCAGTATTTTTCTCAGTCAACATCTCGAGCTTGATTTGATTTGCACATTTAAATACAATTCCTTTTTGATGTAGAAAAAAGTTAACTGTTCGCTGCCATTTGTTGTTGTTGTTGTTGTCTGGAGTTTGAGTCAGTGTGTGTGAAGATTGCCATTTAAGGCATCCATCTGCCTGGAGCTTTGGGACACAGACACACACAGATACCAACTTGTCCCCTATTAGGCATTTTTACCAATTAAATGTTATAAAATCAGATACAGACCTCGAAAATTGATATACAGCAACACACATATGTCATGATACGTTTATTTATGCTCGCAGCGTTACACAGCCCACCGAAACAAAGTAGAAGCAACAAATGTACTGTGGGACTATGGGAACAATAATGAGGTAAGATACAAACCCCAAGCCATTCACTGTCTCAGAGTAAATTGACAGGCTGCTCCCATCCCAACCTGGCATTAAATCTATTTGAAATGAAATGTGTATTTTTTGCTTAAACCTATGCAGCTGCTTTCTATTATACAAAAGTAATAAGGACACTCAAGTAAATTAGATGAAAAATGCAAATGTAGGGTGCTTGCTCTATGAGAGCTTCATTGGGCCTTTTATATCAGCCTTATATTCATGTTTTAGCTGCAGGTTTGAACATTATAACATATCAGCCATTCAGAAATCTACAGTTTTATTTTATATGAACTGGTAACAATTAGCTTATTGCACTTGCAGACACTTCACAGAAAGTGGTTAGACAGTACCATTTGGATTACGTCTGCTTTTTTAGGGAGAATCTGTTTGGAGATTATATATAAGAACATAAATCTTATAAAGCTAAATCAACAATGTAGCACATAAGGAATAAGATTGAATGGTAAAGTAAGCATAGCAGCACACTGAAAGTGAAAAATTTGAGGCTATATTGGCACCATTATACACATACATATATAATTGGATGCATCTAGTCAGCTGATAGCCAAGCAGCTAATGAATGAGCTGCTGATTGTGAGACATGACTGATGCAGATGATACCAATCAGCTAATGCAAGCGCAACTTGAGTGCTCTGCCTGATCTGACGCTTTGCTCCATAAGTGGGACTTAACTAGATTTTCGGATGTTGAAAGGGTTCACGTTTAGAAGGCATTAGAATTTGGTAATATGTGAGATTGGAGA
>JAOWBC010000383.1:3872196-3885602 GCA_028566105.1 Hypoplectrus providencianus | reverse complement strand
TATACAAGCTGATTTTCCTTAAATCAATAGTTTTAGTTCTACCAAGAACAGCTTATTTCTGTCTACACCGTTAAATAGTGTAATTATTGCTAATTTTAGGAATAAAAAATATTTGCATAAATTACATAGAAGCAGTTTGTCCCAAAACAGTTATTGTAGTATGTGTGGAGGGGTTTTTATTTAACCCAACACCTCTTCATGGGCATATTGATTGTTTTTGCAGCATGAAGAATCATGTCTGCGCTTTGTAGACGCTCCCCAAACATCCCACCCCCCGCAGGCAGTGCATAGCCAGTGGAATGTGTGATGGTGATAGAAATCAGGTTGTGGCTTGCAGTCCATCTAACCGGATGCTATAGGTGTGTTATTCACTAAAAGAACAAAAACACCAAATCTACAAGTATCTTTCAAACTCCAGCAAACTCAAAAAGGTGACTTTATGAATATAATGTCAACAGTTTTCCCCTTAAGCATGTTTCCACTTAATCAATTTTTTCACTTGAAGTGCATCATTAAAAAACTGAACTCCTCTCATTATGTTTTTCTCCTGCATGATTCTTATCCTCTTCCATATTGAGGAGATGTCATTCGGGAGAAAAATGATGTCCACATGTTGTGATGTATTTAATGGCCTCATAGACCATCTGCGTGTTCAACGCTGCCTCCGCTTTTGCCTCAAGAGGTGCATTATTACAACAACCACCTCCACGTAGCTATGTTCGCTGTTGTCACAAACTTTTGACCCTAAGCTGAGCAGCCCTTGAGTGGATATATTGCTCAACAACAATGCCACAATAAAGTATGAGGGAAATGTTGCTTACATCGTTTAGAGTAGACGTTAAGCGAGCATAAATGAGGCTTAATAATCACTTCTGAAACACAGACTTGGGGTGTTTTCCTGGTTCAGCACTCTCTCTATGTCGGCTTCCTTTCCCTGTTGTAAAAAAAAACAAACACAATCAATGACGCCTTCACTCCAGTCAGCAAGAGGTCACATCTTAATTTAGAAATTGTGTTCCCAACATCAGATGGTGTAATTAGGACTTCGCTGTTATATAGATCCCCCCCGAGACACACAAACACACTCAAACTCTCATAAATATACAGTAGATGTCTGCACACATACTGTACCAGCCAGGCAGCGTAGTGTATAGCTTCTCACTCTTTAATAATGATGTGATGTAAGAGCCTGGCTCTGCTCTGTCGCTCTGCAGGAGAGTTTCACTGCAGCTTTGAGGAGGAGCCCATCTGCATGTTCACCCAGGACAAAAATGATGATTTTGATTGGACGCGACACAGCGCCGCTACGCGCGACACCAAGTATACGCCCAACACCGGGCCCAGTGGTGACCGCAGCGGTTCCAAGCAGGGTGAGTAGTTATGGGTGACGTCATGCAGTCTGCATCCTTATTTCAAACACTCTATAAAAGCAATACTCGGTGTCCAGAGTTTGGATAGTACTTTTAAAGACATTGTCCTACCTTATTCAAAAATGAATCTGTTGTTATGCAAATGTGATGGACACAAGAGGTATCCAACTCCACTGAAAAGTCCATTCTCAGTGCAGCGAGCACAAGTTTCCACTCCGCTCTGTGAGCTGCGGAGATTTAAGGTGAGCACAAAGAAATTTTCCCTCCATCAGCAGATGTGAAAACAAACTCTGCACGTACATTATTCTGCACTGAGAGGCTCAAACATCCAAGTGAAGTAACAATAAAATCGAGATGGAAGGACTTTAACCAAAAAAAGTACATTCAGTCAAGAAAGGTTGTCAAAATAGAAACTAAATCCATAAAATAAAAGTTAAAAATAGGTCCATCCTATTCATTCTACTTGAAAACTAAGCTTATTCTTTTGTTGCTTCATCTTTTTGGATGGTACAGCTGTCATAATGTCAGAACCACTGACAGCACCAGCGAGAGAGAAACAGAGTGAGCCACAGTGTGTGTTTTAACGGACAGAAGGCGACAGAAAGTTTTATTTGGAAACCATGTATAATTTAATGATCACACCATTCTATTAGTAATTTGGGCATATTCACAACTAATCTGTCATAGTTTAAATGATCAGTATCTGCAACAGATGGAGGGTCTGTCTCATTTCTTTTTAATTTGGTCCACACAGTGAGTAAGTATCTGGTCATGAAGTAGGGGTGAGGGACACAGGGTGGATCCTCAGTAAAAAGGATAATGCTAAACTGATGGCAGGAGGTGGGGGGACGGCAAAAATCATCAGTTCCACATTATGTCTTTGCCCTGTTAAGAATCAGTGTTGGTTCATCAGCTGGTAAAGATGCTCAGTGGTTGCATGTGACGTACAGCTTTAGCGCAAAAGCCTTTTATGTTGTTCTTGTTTAACAACTTATGAGTTAGCATTTATTTGCTCCATATCCTGATAAAAAAAACCTGTTGTTGATTTGGCCAACAAAATCCTTGCTGCCTGTCTCGGCGATTTGTATGAAACCAGTGATGCATAAATTCCAAAAGCTTGACAAACATCGCATCAGGAGCTCAGGGAAGGGTCAGCTGATTGATTCTCTAGATGAGTCATCAGTTAGGTGATGGTGTGTTTACAACCGTCCAATCCTTTGTAATAAGCAGGAATCGGACTGGACACTCTGTTTCACCTTTTGCACATCACATGCTGGAAAAGACTTGATAAAACACTGACCAGGGGTATGTATGTGTATAGAGCAGATATAAACAGTAGAAAGACACATACAATAAAAAAGCAAATAAGATGCAAATCAACTTTCCTTAACGTTCACTAACTAATGAGCAAGTTACTCAATTACTTTGCTCAGCTGTTGATTTATTTATATAGCTAAACAATCATATTGGAAAGATGATGCACGAATGGGGGAAAAACTCAGTTGATGAAAGTGTAAGCGATTCTTCTTGCCAGCTGTCATATGGCTCTGAAAACGCTGCACCTGCTCATTGGATTGGAAAAATAATGGTTGAATGGACACATTTAAATGGACACCACTCTGTTATTTATTATGTAATCCATGCATGAACACATGAATTCCCACAGTGCACCAGCAAACAGTGTCATTATCGTGTTATTGCTAGATTGCGTGCAGAATATAGATTTGGCATCATAAATGCATCTTTTAAACAAGATACGCAAACATTTCACTGAAAGTTTGACTTTTTCTGGCATGTTGAAATAAGTTAGAAAGATTCAAGAGTTTCCACCTGCATAATACATGATTCCAGCTGTACTCATTGTGTCATCAGTGGCTTGATGCAGCACAATCTAACAATGAGCAGCCTTGATCATTTATGTGCAAGATAATCTTGTAACTGAGTTTCTGTTGCTGTTTCCATGGGCACCTAAACCAGAGAGATCTGCACGGGATTTAGTATTCAATATGTTAGCTACATGCGCAGGTATTCAATATGCAAGAACTTAATAAATAGAGAATTAAAATAATTGGATTTGCAGGATCCGTTGAAGGATTTTATATGAATCCACTGATGGAAGGTATCTGTGGTGGAATATAAGTGCCTATTATGGTGCTGTGGCACCAGCAGCAGCTGAAGCAGTAAATAATGCATTGGCTTTAATCACCTAATGGTTTCAAAATGTCCAGCATTTCATTACCAGGCCCATTCCTCTTTGCGTATAATTATCTGATATGAGATTCAACTGAGGGAGATATTCCATTCGTTTTTGGCTGGAGGGGCGTAGGGCTGCACACAAGCTACCTTCACTGTGCCTGTGGCTGCGGCTCATGAGGCTCAGACACAATCAGACGGTTGTTTGACTGTCATCCACCACTGACAGACCCAGGGAGTAAAATGTGACCTCCGTGCTGTCATCTTGATTTGCCCCTGGTTATTGCGATTAGTAAAAGGAGAGCTGTCCCTGCCCTTATCTGTGATAGGGAAACTTTCATTTCTATCGTGCTATCACACACTGACTGAAAATGCAACTGAGCATGACCATGATGCCTCGCTCTTTTCTAGTCTTTACAGTGACAAATTATTTGCTGCTGTATCAGTGGCAGTCAGAAAGTAGTTTTGGGAGAGAAACGCTCTTATAATTTTTGTAAAGGTTTACCCTATGCCTCTGCTTTTTCCCCATCGGTCTGACTTTGTTGGATGTCCTGAGGTCATCCAAGAGGCATTATCAGATAATACACTCCTATTCATAAAAAAGAAATAACACGCATTTGCCCCACAAGTAATAATGATTTAGATCTTGGATTTTTTCAAACAACAACTTTTTAAATAGTCCTCCCTATTAACTACCCAGACCTGTTTGGAAGGGAAGGTAGACTTGAAAAAGCAAAAGCTGATTACCAGTTATCCTTCCCTACTGATAAGTCTACATAAGTCATTATTTGCGAATGGAAAAAAGTGTCTGCTAAGGCGTCTTTCAAACTATGTGCACACATTAGAGAGACGTCTATATCTCTTATTGTAAATGATAAAGATGTCAGGTGCTGTACATCCTCCCACCCAGTTTCAGTGATGAATACAGATGTTAAGATATTAGACAAAGTATCAGCATTAACACTGTCCCAGATTAGATCAGACAGGATTTAAATCTCTCACTGTCATATACATACTCGGTTTTGGATTGATATATATCTGCTACTAGCATCAGTAGCACAAATGGGATGTATTCTTTGAGAGAGTTTATATTTTTAACAAGAGGGTGCTGCTCTCTCATTAGAAAATCAGGCTACAAGTTTTTTGTAAACGAAAACAAAAAAAAAACATATCAAAGTGAAAGCATTACCTCCTTTGGTAAGGTCCTAAATGCTTCAGATTATCATGTTGGCTCATTTACAACCTGTGTATTAATTTGACTGCTTGTCCGTCTTGATTTGGTGAGCACAGTATGGGGCTGCCTTAATTAGTCAACGTAATCAATGTCGTCAGTGCTGAAAATATGTCCAGTCAATATTTAAATCAATGTCTGCCCAGACCTTCAGGAGGCTCAGCTATTCTCCTTTCAGTAACAACCTGCTCCTCCTGATTGTTCTGTTTTGTTTTGTGCTGCATGTTGAAATGATATAAAGTCTAGTCAGAAAGAAATTGACTTAAATGTCAGTTAGATTTTCCTTAAAACATTTCCTAATCTACATTCATCCAATAAATAATAAACTCTAAAATAGTCAACAGTTTTTATTGATAGAAAAATAATCCTTGTTGGCAGCACTAATACTGTGTTAATAAGACGGAGATGTATGAGGACCAACACTGAGAATAAGTAGTTACAAACCTGTATTATCCTTTAAATGCCAAGCCCTCTGGCAATGTGTGTTGTAGTTTTTTTTTTTTTTTAAATATATTTTAGGTTATTCTTTGTTAAATTTTTGTCTGGTAGAGGTATAAACTAACATCTCATGTGTTTCTGATTTCAAGGCTTCTACATGTACATTGAGACATCCAGACCCCGCAAGGAAGGGGACCAAGCACGGCTGGTCAGTCCCTTTTTCAACGTGGCACCTAAAAACCCTTACGGCATCACCAACCCTCCCGCCTACTGCTTCGGCTTCTTCTACCACATGTATGGAAAACACATAGGTAAGATCCAGTCTCAGATGCTTCAGTGTCCCCAGGCTGTGGAACAAACGTCTGTGTTGCTCTTGGGTTTAATCTTCCATACAGTCGATCCACTGCTGAAAGGATCATCTTAATTTATATTCATGGCTCAGTGGTTCATGGAAACTGATGAAGAAAAAGGGTAATTACTCTCATTCTTTAAAGAATCCGTCACTGTTTGGTGCTTTTGGTTACTTAAGCAGCAAAAGCAACTTAAAGTGGAACTTCAATTGCCTTTGCAATTCACTGCTAAATGAAGGAGATGCATTCTTATCTATGCGGAACTAAATAACAGTCAATCAGGAAACAACACAAGAAATTGTATTTAGCAAAAAAAAAAAAAAAAAGTCCATCATCAAGCATCTGTGGGACATCACACTGGCTTTGAAACAAATTGAGAGATGAATCTCATCATGAGAGTCTTGAAATTGCTGTCCGCCACCTACGTCTTTCACAGCGGGGTTTTACTCTGTTTTTTTTTTCTTGACTCGACGAGAAATAAAGGAAGAGCGGCTGCAATTTTTTCCTGTAAGCAACAGAATTTCAGTCATTTCCAGAGAGTTTGTCCCTGTGGCAGGTGCGGTGGGGAGTGTTGTGCTTTCATGCTAAAATTGTGTAAGTGCAGCTGTCAGATGTTTCAAGCAAAAGATATCTCATTTTTGCAACAAACCCCTTCAAAGGTGTGTACAAAAATCCTGGGCATTAGCTCTTACATTCCTCTCTGAATGCTGATAACAACCTTGTATGGCCATTTGAAGATGGTCGAGCGACTGAAGGAGCCATCTGTGGCTCACGTCTGACTCTTAGTCTTCCTTCACAGGGGACCCAATCAGCCGACCGCGAGCACTTCTGCTCTGAGTGCATGCTGTTTGTGTGTTTGCGCATTTGAGAGTGCTGGGAAAGATTGGATCTCTAGCAAAGAAACAGCAGGCTCATACATTGTTGATGGCCACTGTTGGTGATTTCTCTGTCCTGGCTTCACCCTGTATCATTAGCTGCTGCCTGGGTTCATGAGGCAGGTTAGGGGCACTGCTGGCAGGGTGAAGGGTCATGCGGGTGCCACGGGGGCTGGAGGCTGTTCAGGCATGTGAGCAGTTTGTTAGAAGGCAAGTTGATGTTGCTCTCTTAAAGCTCTGCAGAAGGCATTTACAATAATAACACTATTTCAGATTTGTCACTTTGTCTTTATTTTCAAAACAATGGGGAGCCACAAAACAATTTATTATGTTTCTTGTTTAGAAAATGCCGGTATGTCTCATAAATCTTTCATGACACTGTCAGTATTTCAGGTATCCCAAAGGCAAAGGAACTCTGGTCTGTTTTGGCAGTGATGCTATAGTTTATCGATATTTATAAAACAATTTTTGCCAATGCACCCATTAGAGCACACTGGGCTTTTTCCCCTAATGCACCAAGTGTAAATGTAGGTACAGTACCGGTCAAAGGTTTGGATAAACCTTCTCATTTGATGATTTTTCTTTATTTTTATTATATTTTCCACATTTGAGACTTACATTAAAGGCATGTGGCATCAAGCAGTAAACAAAAAAGTGTTAAACCAGAATAAGTTTTATATTTGTGATGTGTAAAAGTAGCCACCTTTTGCTGTGATGGTCTCAAACACATTAAGAATGCAAGAAATTCCACAAATTAATTCCAAAGAAATCCATTGAATGAGAAGGTGTGTCCGAACGTTTGACTGGTACTGTACATGTAGAGAGACAACTAGGAAAAATGTTTTTCTAACATTAAAGCATGTTCTAGTAGAAGACCAAAAGTCAAGTTTAAAGATGAAAATGAGGTTGTCTTCAGGACCTAAACCTCCACATAGCGCTCACATTGAATCCAGCATGGGCAGCTCTCTGGGCACACATAGCTGTCTTCTGTTAAAGACCAACACTTTGACATTAACACCTTGAAAAAGCTCAGTGACTCTACAGTTCTTGGCAGTGGTGAAAATGTCTATGGCATCTACTGTATAGAGCCACTCAGTGATCCGTTTACATGCAGAACAAGTGGGGAGGTAGATTATCAGCACAGTTTTGTGTGGCATTTGAGGTGGACACACACACACACACACACACACACACACACAGCTTCTCTCTGTTTGTTACCACAACTTACTGAAGTTAGATGTTTTCAAATCGTTTGATTCTGATCTGAAGTTTTCCATGATAACTTTAAATATTCATGTCTAACTGAGAGAGTCAAAGTTTTTGTGAGGGAAAACATTAATTTGATTTATCCAGAGTTTAACAATCAAACTTTGCAGCTAATCTGCTTCATCAGAATTTTGTTGATCAGATTTGATTGACATTTACCAAACAGCCCCAATAACTATCATCAGATTCTGATTGAAATGCTGCCAAATCATGATCGGTGCAATAATAGTGTGCATCACCTTCTCCTAACTTCAGACCAGCCACCAAAAACCACCTCAGAAAGCAGAGGCAAATCAAAATATCCAAATACGTCTCCTTTGTGTTTGTGTTCATGTGGGACCTCATCGCTCTTAGCGGTAGCTGATAGAAGAAATGTGTTTTGGGGGCTTTTAACAGGGACTGACAGTGACATCTGACAAAAAAGAGACAAAAATATCAAGTAAACTAAAAATACTACCTCTCTAAATATATTTTTGTCAACAATAAACAAATAAAGGGAAAAAAAACAGATAGTGGAGATAGAGAAAGAGCGATGATAGTGAACAAACTGAAAAAGGGGACAGGGATTTGCCGTTCTGTGCTCATTAAACTTGATGTTCAATAAACTGTGAAATCACTACAGGCGGGCAACTGCACTCGTCTCTCTTTTGATAAGATGTTTACAGCGAGCATTTGGCTGCATTTACCTCAGTATTCTAGCGAGACATCGGTGGTATCAGCACCATCTCCACCCTCCACCTGCTCCGCTCTGAGCTTCTGCTGGACCTGCTGCTCCAGCTCCAACCCACTCAGCTCTCTCTCTGCTCTGCACTGGCTTATGTATCTTTCATAAGCTGTATTTTTCTTTTGTGAATCTTATGTCACTCTGACTTTTTGATTTCTCTTTGAAGTTTGTTAACTTATTGCATTTGCATTCATAATTTAAATCGCCTCAAAGATACTTCTGTTGAATAAAAAGGCATTTTTCACAGTTGGAGGTGAACTATGGCCTAAATAAGTGTTTGGGAATTTCGTTACTTTATTAATGGGCTTTTTTTTATGCAGCAATACATTTATTTTTCAGCAGATTCCACGACTGAGCTCCATCCAACGTGCTCCTGATTATTCACCTTCAAATATCCCTGTGAATACTTTAAAAGGATTTTTATCAATAATGAAACAAAAAGATGAATTTTACCAAACACTAATTTGTAATTTCAAGTCATTTTTCCATGCACAACTGGCTGAAAATACTCTATCCAGCTTCCCAACTTCTTAAATCAAAAGTCAAGACCAAACAAATGCTTTGCAGATGAATTGATGAAATCAAATAATAATAATTCTTAGCTGCAGTCACAGTTTTGGGTGAACTGACCCTTTAGGCAGAGCACCGAGTTGACAGCAGGACTCCATATGGTGGGGAATTTGGCCAGGCTACTTTTCACCCGTCCTCAGTGGAAAGGCTGAGTGGAAGTGTCCAGGTGGGGGGCCGGACCAAACATCTGGAGAGGTGGAGGCAGGGGGAGGTGGAGAGAATATAAGGATAGAGGTGTTGGAGGGCGACTCAGCGGGGAGATGAGAGCTCCTCCGGCTCCCTGCCGAGGTTGAGTAGGCCGTGACATTTCCAATTTGCTCAAATTGATCGCCAGCCAGACCCTCTCTTCCCTGCCCTCCCCGTCTGTGGTGAAGCCCATGCCCAGACTGTGGCGTGTTATGATGAATGGGCTAAATGTCAAGGACTTGAAACCCAGCTCAGATCCTCCATGGCCACGCTCCATTTAGTATTCTGCCTCTCAGGCCGTGAGAGAAATTCGTCCCAGAGCTCAGGAATGTTAGTTTGTGATATTTTCCACCCAGAGCAGTGAATGCTTAAAACAAACCATCTAGTGGTATGTTCATGTGTACATTAATACTGTATATTTTCTCTTATTGCAAAGAACTGTTGTTTCCAATAGTTGAAGGCTTTTCAGCTTTAGATCCGTGAGTCACGAGGACATGGCACAGCCGTGTGTTGCAATGCCGGGAGTTTGATGCTCTTTGGGACTGTGCTGTGGAGGTGAGTCACAGTCAAGTCATGGCACGGCAGCGCTGAAGGCCAGAATCAGTCGATAAGGAGTTTTCGCCCACACACTGATGAGAACAGTGGCACAAGCTCAAAGAAACTCCTCCGTAGTTAGCTCACGGGGGGATACCTGAGACAAGGTCACACTTAATTACTGAAGCGCACATCAAAGTTTGCCTTTGGAGCCCGTGTCGCATTTGTTTATAGGATTAAGTCTCCAGCAAAGCACACCAAGCAAGTCTGTTTTAAGCCTGACCTTCTGAGAAGCAATGGAGTCATCGTTTCATTAGCAGGGAGGGTGGTACTGCACCTCAATCCCCTCTCTCTCTCGCCCTCACTACATAATTGAAAATTTCCAGAAGCTGTTTCTCACTTTTCACCAGGCTCACATCCTTCTCTTCTCAGATCTTTTTTAAATTTCACTAGTGTCTGCCACAGGTACTGCTCATAAAAAAGGTATTCCAAAGAATATACAGCATATGCCTTTACTCAGGATGTGATGACACTGACATTACCACCTACATCGCAATGAGTTCAAAGAAAATGTAAGCCAGCCAGCTCAGCAAGAATCCCCCTACATCCTAAACACTTCAACGGGAGATGAAACCGCAGGTCATGTTCCGTACAAAAGCTCATCTCTCACTGGAGATTGTGCTGTCGTTGGAGAAAGCACACTGTATACTGTGCTGATGAGAGAATATGAACAGGGACATACAGCGGAGCTTTGCCTCGTTTCCTCACAGAGATGTACAGTAATGAGGCACCTCGCTGAGGCAGAGATGCATCAAAAGCGAGGTCTGCAGTCGTAGAAGCTGCTGTGTTTTGCTCACCAGTTGTTACAACGCAAAGGTGCTGCTTTCCGTACTCGTGGATTTCACTTGACTTCAGAGCAGTGGTCCTGCTGAGCTCCGCCATGGTGTCAATGCTAACCTGATTTGGGCCTTTTGGTTGCTGCTCTGCCGGCCCTCTGCTGAAGGATACCGCGCTCTCTCTCTGTCTTCCTGCATGGCGAAAAGGAAAACTAACACAATGGGTGCGTTTGGAGGGGAGGGTAAAGTGGTTGCACTCTGTGTCATCATCTGACAGTTTTATATCAAAGCCCACGGCCAGACAAGAGGTCTCACTGAGGGGAGTCTTCAATTCAGAACTGGTATATAGTCTATTCTGTCTCAATCCAAGCCACTACTTCTGTGTGATTGTAAGGGTTTATATGAATTCCCTTAAAATGGATCTGTCAAATTGCATTTCCAAATGCAGAGCCGGCCGACAGTGACATCCAGCTCTCTCTCCTGTGCAGTCCAAAGATGAAGGCTGGACTGAGAGGAAATAGTTTGAAACTAATGATAAATTAGGAACTCTGCTCCACAGGGAACTTATTTACACTCACCTAAAAATTTCATCACACATAGCCCATTAGTGATAATTAATTTGGATTAATAAGGGCTAGAGAATAATTAATCTTCGCTTGCAGAATCACAGCTTAATAAATGTATCAATTCAGGTGACCTGAGTTTAACCTTTGCTACAGCCCGACTCAGCGTCCAATGCAGAGGAATAAATGTATCTGAAATGCGGGAGACAGGTGTGAATATTAAGTTAAGATCCAATTTCGCTTGCAATTTTAAACTGGAATTCACAATAGAGTCCTCCAGTCCGGGTGTATGTGTGGTATCTCCAACACGGGAGAATTACTGCAGTCAAGGACAGATGGAGCTGCAGTTTTCAAACTTTCCATATTAGTACTTTACAATACTTTAGAAGTAGGTTATGTCATGGACATTAATGAATTCCCCATAAAGTTCCTTTTTTTCTGGACATCTTTTGGCAAGACTCTTCCCACTTTAAAAAAAATCTTTTTCGAATTTGTTAATTTTTCTTTTAAGTAAAGTATCAATACAAAGCTTTTTGAATATGACTTCACACATCACTGCATTTTTCAGATGGTTGATTCAACTACCAGCACTGCACAAATGCCTGATGTTTGTGCTGTTTAAGGCTGTTCCAGTCAATCAAGTTGGGTAAAGTTGGTTTTCTGAATAGTACATAATAAAAACAGAAACAGTGACTGGCATGAATCAGAAACATCCTTATATCTGAAGGAGCAGAGTTGATAAAACAAGTCAGGCTGTGCAGTTACAATGTAATGTGACAAAAAGCCACAACTAAAGTATTACATAGCATTTCAGCAGACGTCTGAGGGTGGTTTAGTTCAAAAATATCAGTGAAAGTTTGCTAATGTGGCTAAAACCTGATACCAGTGGTGCATTCATGTACATGTCTAAGTTTAAAAACAATACACAGGCCAAACAATCAATAATGGAATTAACTTCATTTCCCTCACATCCAATTTAGGTCTCAACTCTTTTGTCTATTTTGGTGCTCGCTTTGAACCTCAGCTAGTTGTTTTCACCAGCTCTGCATGCCTACGTGTGTTGAGTTGCTGCCATGTGATTGGCTGATTAGATATTCGTGTCCAGCAGCTGAACAGTTGACCCTAATAAAATAGCTGGTGAGTTTATTTTTCTGTATAGTTTCTGAACAGCATTCAAGCCTCTGTCATTGAGACTGATTGGGGTTAATTATAGAGGTGCTGTTTTGCCATCATATAATATGAAATATACAAAATAAGCTTTACAATTAGTTATTCAATTACTATAAAAAACATGCTAAATGGTGATAGAAATTTGAGAAGATTTTAGACCCATCACCTCGCCTTGCATTTTTCTATCGCCAATGTCAATCCTCTATGATCCATTTAATGCAATAATGTTCTTTATTGAAATGATTAATGCCACACTTTTGTGTTTTGATGCAACACCTCTGAACCAACAGATTCTGCATTGCCACGATATTAAGCTGGTGATGTTTGTGTTTGTTCTGTGTGGATCTTCATTTGGGATATGAAAATGTCATCATCATAAGTCATCCTGTACCCAGTCATAAACTAGATGGATTGGTGAGACCAGGGTTTTTTTGCACCACAATCTGTTTTTTATATATTTTTATACTGTTAATGTCTCCATTTATTCTCTCAAAATACAGATAAATCTTGATAGGGGTTGAATAATGACAAAGAGTGGGAGAGACAGCAGGAAAAGAGAGCCCACAGGAGAGGGTGTGGGTGGGAATAAAAGGAAAAGTAAGCAGAAACTTTATTTCAGTATGATTTCTTGTTAAATTAAGAAAAATAAGATAGATGTGTCGCCTGCACTGCTGAATGCTGAAATATTTGTAAAAACAGTTGGGAAAAATACAGGAAAGACAAACAAAAGTAGCCTTTGATGGAGATGTATGTAAAATAATTTATGTAGGCTCTTTACCAGCGTATGTTGTTTTCATTAGGCAGCATCAGTGGTGGAACGTAACTAAGTACATTTAATCAAATACTCTACTTAAATACAGTTTTGAGGTTTTTGTACTTTACTGGAGTATTTCAACATGTGACCATTTATTGTTCTTCTCCACTACACTTTAAAGGAAAATATTCCACCTCTTTTACCTGCCAGTCTTAGTTACTATTCTGTTAAATAATAAACATGATTTATTTCAATTGAGCAAAAATCAAGATTGGGGCCATTCTGTATAACTACTTTTACTTTTGACACTTTATGTCCAATTTCATGCTGGTAGTTTTGCACTTTT